>SGPK01000316.1:0-29072 GCA_004802695.1 Phellinidium pouzarii
CGCCCGGAACGCCTTCGGAGCGTGCTCATTCGGATGTACGAGTATGGTCTGTAAAACAGGTAGCCAAAAATCTGGCGTGACCGCGGAGGCAGGCGCGAGAACATCCGGGCCTGGTGAAGGCTGCGGCCCAGGAGCGTTGAACGATGGAGATGTGCGTGAGTAGAAGGATGTAATGTTTGGGGTGGGCCTTCCACGTGCGACCCAGACTGCCAAAGCGCTAGCAAGGAACGTGCGTAGTAGAATAGATCGAGATGCGGGTTTAAGGTGAGGCAAGAAGGAAGGAAGGAAGAGCGAGGACGTCACAAGATGCATCCTGGGCGCGGAAATTTGCGTTAGTTTTTGCGGGAATCTAGAAAATAGAGGAATATCTTCACAGGNAAAAAATCGGCTTTATAGGATTCCGCCTCTGCCCCTTCTGGAAGGCCGACAACACCGTACAGAAGTGTGACAAGGACGAAGAGTTCTTCAAGTTTAGCTTCTGCTTCCGCCTGATCATGCACATCGGTGTTCCACTCATCCGCATACTTTTTGATGAGCTCGCCCCTCTTCTTAAGCGTCTCTATCAGCGGGAAAGTACCTTCGCCCTCTCCCTCACCTTCCTTAGTCTGCGTCCTCTGTGTAGGTAATACGCAGGCGGCACCTTGAGCGAGGTCGGGATCATTCAGCATTCGCGCAACAATGGTAAAAGAATGTGTTCCCTTGCTTGCATTGCCGGACAACGACAAAGCAGATGCCAAGTTCGTTATGAGACTGTTGTCATCCTTAACGAAAAGAGACTTGGGAACTAATTCATCGAAATCAGTGCTGCGAGTTGTGCAAGCCATCGCGAGACCTAATAGAAGTTCACACGCTAAGAGATACCCCCTACGGATCCGAAAACATTGCAACAGACCTTCTGCGAGCATTCCGGGTGAGCTAAATTCCAGAGCATGTCCTATGTGAATGAACGGGTGTAGGACGCCTGACAGGAGGCGATTCACCATCTGCGGCTGCTTCTTGTCACCAGCCAAGCCTTCGACCCAGTTCGCAGACGTGGNAAAAAACGTATTTATCGAGCGTTGCATCGACTCCGTCTTGCAGAACAACCTTTGAGAAAAACTTAAGGAATGCTCGGTAGTACCTGCTGGAGAGTAAAGAACGGCGATATGCTTGGAAGTGATCAAGATTACCTTTCGTCTTCTAGATGTTCTGTCCAGTTTTCGACCGTGATGTCTCTAGGAGAGTCGAACGCCAACCTTTGGTAAACAGCATGTGACTTGAAAGCGGCCTCGAGTACATCGGGTGGTGCCCCTAGAGCGTAGATCGCGTACAAATGGTGTGAAACATGGCTGCGATCCTCTTATATTCTGAACTGTACGAAGATGGGCACGCACTCACTTATGGAACCCTTTTTTATTGAAAAATATGTGGAAACGTTCGTGGTTTTCTTTTAAAAACTTGACAAGGGCCTCTGCGGAGGCAGACGAATATCCAGCAGAGAGCACTGGAAACGAGATGTTATGGGTCACCCTCGGGAGTGGGAAGAGCACATTGAGGACATTGGATGGAATTTCAGAGGCCATGATGGTTGAGCTCAAGAGAAAGACATTCTGTGTGTTTCATAGTGTAGTACTTATAGACTGAGTGAGTGTTATAGAAATTCAGCATGACGTCAGCTTCGCTTGCGATCACGTGTGACTCCGCGTAGAATCAATGACGTCAGCATACGGTGCGCTCACCGTGACTTTGCCGTCCCTCTCGGCTCGGTATCCAATATTAATGAGATAGCAGCGATTTATGATATGGGTCAATAATAATAATAATATCTGAAGGGAGTTTCGGCCTTTTGTAACGCGATAATGTTGTCTATGTATTCATCAGTCTGTCTCAACATGTACTCCGCTTCGTGACTGTACAATACTACAAATGCCTGAGATTGCGCCTGTCCGACGTACAGAGGCTTCCCGGGGTCCACGCCAGATGCAGATGCTACTATCTCTTAGAACATCTCTTCTGATGTGGCGCCCGTCGTCTTGACTCTTGACTGTCATCGTCATATTTCTCGATCTTCAAGAGCCTCTATGAAATCAGAAGGTACACTCCCTGAAGTTCAAGCCCAGAGTATGTTGTCTCGAGATGCCAGGCGTCAGATCGGACAGGTCAGCATGTATTGCTTCACTGGCACTGCTTGCTTCACTGACTATTTGATTCACTTTAAAAGAACTTTGTCTTTGGCTTTCATGGGTTCGAACCGAGCGAGGATATCATCAGGCTTATCCGCGATTATCATATTGGGTTCGCATTTTTCTAAAATTGCTTTCTCGAGAACTGACTTTCGTATTCCAGGAGCGTCATAATTTTCAAAAGAAATATAAAAGGTTAGCAGTCTACGATTTTGCTAGATTAAAGTTTCTTTACGATCGAAGTAGACATCTCTCAGCTACACAAGTTGATACGGGGCCTGCAGCAGACAGCCAAGGACTCTGGACATGTGCAGCCGCTGCTAATAGGTATAGATCAAGAAAATGGTGTGTATATAACTCGGTCGTGTTTCTGTAAACAAATGCTAACGTCACATGTGCAGGTCTCGTATCTCAATTTACTTCGCCGTTGAAAAACGATGCCGGCACTCAATTGTTTGTTTCCGAACTACTTGAAGTTGGCTGGCTAACGTTATCCCGCAGCCCAGGTGCGATGGCCCTCGGAACTACAGGCGATCTGAATTTGGCCGAGGAAGTATCGAGGTCTACCGCGCNGGAGATGCGCCTTGCGGGCATCAACTGGGTATATTGTCCAGTTGCCGACGTGAACTCCGACCCCAGAAACCCGGTCATAGGTGATATTCCCTATCTTGATGCCTAATGCAGTGCTATCACCGCTGATGATCATCCCTTACATCAGGAGTCCGCTCATTTGGCGAAGGTACTAATTCAATAACATGCATCCTCCTCTCTCTCACATCACTGATCGCGATTTGTTCACATCTTAGATGCACAATTGGCCTCGAAATTTGTCTGTGCAGTAGCCAAAGGATTTTCTGTCGCAGGTATTGCTGCTACTGCAAAACACTTCCCGGGCCATGGCGACACACATGTCGACTCCCATCTCGCACTACCCATCATCACAAAGGACCTTCCTTCGTTTGAACAAGTAGAACTTGTCCCCTTCCGTGCAGCAATCGCAGACGGGATCGAGAGCATTATGACAGGTCATATGGCGCTCCCGCCGCTTGTGACAACACTAGGAGCCGACATACACCCCAACATGCCCGCTTCGCTATCCAGGGGCATAACCACGTCCCTTCTTCGTAACTTTCTCAAATTCAAGGGTGTGATCGTCACAGATTGCCTCGAGATGAATGCTATCTCTGAGGGCTACGGCTGCGGCCCTGGCGCAGTTCTTTCCCTTCAAGCGGGCGCAGACATTGTCATGATTTGCCACCGTATCGATCGCCAAATTTCCGCGATCGAGGCGACTTACGCAGCCATCGAAAACGGCTCTCTTGAAAAGCTCTCACTGGATGTCAGCGGGGCACGGGTGCGCGCTCTGAAGGAAAAAGTGTGCGGGAGTTGGGCAGATGTACTTGACTTGCCATTCGATGCTGGGACACTGCTTTCCTTGAAACAGGAAAGTGCACGTGTGAGCAAACGCGCATATGCGCTTTCTGTCAAATGGATAACGGCGTCAACGGCTCGAATCTCGCCACATGAAGACGTACTCGTCCTTACTCCGCAGATACAGAGCATAAATATGGCGGTAGATGATCCCGAAGAGTTGCAGCGAACGCAGGATGGCGCTTTGCGTAACATAGCAGGGCCATCGTATATAACGTTTGCGACAGATGTCGCTCGTCGTGCTCCATTTTCCACGCACATTGTCTTTAGACCCTCTGATGCTAATGGGGCAGACGGACTCCCCGGGAATCTAAGGAAATCAATTCTCTCAGCGCATGCTATCATATTCACGACACGCAATGCACATCAGAGCTCTGGAAGCTGGCAGATGGACTTTCTGAAGAATGTCGTCCATGTCGTCAATGGCGCTTCTCATGATGAAAAGAATAAAGCTATGAAGATAATCGTAGTTGCCAGTTGTGCGCCGTACGACCTTCAACTGTTACAGGCAGAATATACTACGAAAGACCTTCCGTGTCTGTGCACTTTCGAGTTTACGAAACCGGCTCTCTTAGAGGCAGCAGCGAAGCTCTACGGTGAAACTCTGGCTACTTGAAAGTGAAAGGAACTTATCAAAGCTGGAATACATTGTAACGTCATGTAAGGATGTGNTTTTTTTTTTTCGTGTACTGTCGTCTGCGATATCATCTTTGAACGTTTGTCTCGCCTGGATTTTAGAATCATTTATTTGTCAACGCAGTGGGTCCCTATAAGAATTTGGATATGGTATAAACTACACTCTAGTCTGTCTAAGTTAATTCTTATACTCTGAGACTTCATAATGGCAATATTTTCTAAAATCAAGATTTAGTTTACGCACACGAATAAGCAAAGCAAGTCGAGACTAATGTGGAAAAAATAAATGTAGAGATGAGCGCATATGCTTCACGTTTCGTGAAGTCAGAAAGCAGACAGAGATGGTAAATTACGACAGCTGTAGGGTTTGTGAGTCAGAGAATGTGACACAATCAAAAAAAAAAAAAACCTGACCAAACTGCCCGAACAAGAACATCAAGACCATAATTTCAGAACGACACCCAAAGTAATAACTTCAACACTCGCATTATTTAGGCACTCTTTCAATGTTCGCTGGGGTCATGTTAGTTAAAGATATATTCATTAGAATTGATACAGAGATCTTACCCTTTCGGTTGTTTGCTTAGGAGGTGGGAATACCGCTTATGTATAATTAGTGCTCTCAAAGGTCAGGTCTGACCCACTCTGACCCAAGTCGACAACCGACCTGACCTGTAGGTCAGGCCAAAGTTCGGGTCAGGCCACTGGCAGCTCTAGGGCCAAGTAGGTCAGGCCGCAGGCCAGCATCTCAAAAATATTGTGACCCAATGTGATCCTGACCACGGTCGTTTGTTGGGAGAAGTGTCTGAAATAGTGATGCTGGCGATGTCTATTTCGCGTGAAAATCAAGCAATCTGATTGCAGACAGTTGAACCAAAGTCCATATTGCAGTCGTGTCATGTATTATACTTAAAATAATTTCAGCACAACGGATTATCAAGATGCAAATACCGTCCGCCGACGGTGACTAAGACCTTACAAAGCAACTAAAGCTGGGAACATTATCATACCTCTTAGCATGTTGATAGCACCCAGGAATACTGATTTGGATTGGCGAACAAGAACAGTGCAGCACTGGCGTCTTCTGCCAGTCTCTGGATGGCAACAGCCACACTTTCAGAGGCAATTTCAGCCTGCACTCCCCACCCCCGCTTGCGTCGTCGTCAGAGTAAAATGTTAGTATAAAAAGCTGTCAATATTGAAGGACAGACAGTTACCATAGTATGCTTATGCTCGCCCTGAACGTTCAAGTCGCGGAGATGAAGTCGGGAGTACACAAGTTCCAAGGCGAACCCCGTCCACACAAGTAGCCGGACGATAGTTATTACCACGTCTATTGACAAGCCCTCCGAACGATATGAGCAAATGAATCACGCATCGAGTAGCAGCAGTAGTACTAGTACTTATAATATAACTGCTAACTTCAAGTGGCTCACTGCAGAACATTACAGTAGAACCTCTCGTTAAGCATTGACTTGGTGGACACTAAATTTTATGCTTATTCAAAGTTATGCTTAAGCACAGTTCAGGGTAATTACATAATATATATTCTTTTTGTCACCATAGCTTAAATGCACAAAATTATGTATATTTCTAACTAAGAAAAAAACTCCCTGATGTCTGCCTGTTCTAAAGAATTGTTGATTTCCTTTCTCAGTTCTCGTCTTAATTTTGGAAGAAGCACGCGAGCCTGTGCAAACTCAGCCCCAGGCTGGCTCTGAACGAGCCATTCAAGTCTTAGAATTGCCTGACATGCCTCCGAATTGCTCATCACAGACTGTAGTTTGGGTTCTGGTTCCTCTAGCTCAGGTATGTGCTCACCATTTTCTTCCTTTGCATCATATTCCACTTGCTGAATAATATCTTCATCTGACCATTCAGCTTCAGTTACATTTTCTCCAGCAATATCAAGGAGCTCTTCCGCTGTAGGTACATTTTTTGCTGTGACAGTTCCAATGGAAAGCTTCTCAAGGGCATTCTGGAGGTCTGCAACAGCTTTTGTGGTTTCAGTATCATCTTTTAAGGATGGGTCAATTGGAATAGACTTCTTGCTATGGTTGAGAATATTTGCGTGCTGCCAGCAATTTTCAATTGTCTTGCTTGTGACATAGGCTCAAGCTTGTGTTGCCAGATTCATTCCTTCCAACTGATCAATATGATAAATGTTCTCTACACCTTCCTCATCACAATCAAGAACTCCCAATACATAAAGGTGCTGGTAGTGAGCTTTAAATGCATGGATTATCCCAGCATCCATGTCAGAAAGGAATTATTGCTTTAAGAAAGCAAGCACATAGTAACAAGAAACCAACAAACAGAAATGACCAAGAGACAGTTCAACAGCGATTACAATCCACAAGAGATCGTGCGGAGACATGAAAGGGAGCAACAGCACATAGTCCCTATGATCTGCGAAGACATACTGTGCGACCAATGCAAGCACATATACAATATGGGATGGGATGTGTACCGACTACTGGTAGCAGAAACATCAGCAGTAGCAGTATTCACCAACATGGAAATGAAGACGGAACACAAGGTATTCAGAGTACCAAACAAACCACATCTAATAGCCTATGAACACTCAATCAAGACATTTGTCTATGATGTGAAGGAATACCTCAACTTCGTATCCATAAGGATGACACTCGACAATACACCACACACAGATAAACCATGCACCCAGCGCTATGTAGAAGTCTACATACCCTACAGGGTTAACAGTCACGAGATGGTCAGGATTCATAATACAAGCATTCACGCTCGAACAATGATAGCCTTCACACAATATGGAGGAGAAGGATATACAACCAGTGATGGGAAGGTCACACAGGAAATAGACAACCTCGCCATCACACTATGGGCCAGCCACAGAAGCACAAGGCCCAGAGGACCATTTGTGGATTACAGATGAATATCCACACAACCCAACTATATGCCATATATGGTTAGTACAGAAGCCATCCCCAGATCGACAGAAGCCATCCCTGGATCTACAGAAGCCATCATTGGATCTACCTAATGATTGTTGGGACTTTAATGTCACTTAATCAGTTCCAACCCAATTAGAACTAGAACCAATGTGGCTATCAAGCCACAAACCAAACATGGAAACAACAATCATGGTGCTTGGCCACATTGCCATTATTAGAAGGGAAACACATTTGAACAAGGTGGAACCCCACAGGCACTCTGCAGGAAGCCATATGCAGACATAGAGGGAATAGCTGTGAACAGACAGGAAAGTTCTAGCAAAGCATTATTCCCTAAAGAGGAAATAGAAGTACAGAAGGAGGAAGGAAGACTAGGACATAAGGAAGGTTGACCAAAGCAGGAAGAGACCTATAGTGCACAGCAGCCACAGCAGTAAAGCACAGTCATGTGCAGCAAGGGATGACCACTAGGAAGAGGCCCACAAGTCATAAGGACAAAGCACAGTTGTGCGCAGCAACCAAGGTGCAGCAATACACAGTAACCACAGTCTAAATAGCCATAAGTAGTAAAGCCACACTGTGCAGCAGAGCAGGTGACAGTTGCCTCTGTACAGTATAAAAGGAGGGCAAGGTAGCACTCCTAGAACCTCAGTTTAATTCAATTAACTATCATCACTATAACTAATACACTTAAGAGTGAACCCCTCTAAACTACCAAGCTAGTCAGGTTAACTCTATCATCTATCACTTGTTCTACACTATTACCACAGCAATAGTGCAGTCCTAACAATCCATTGGTTGGATATGAGATGTCATGTTTGGGTTGAGGAAGACAACCTTCACATTCTTAAGCTCATTTTCATTAAAAATATGAGATGGTGCATTGTCAATTGTAAGACAGACATGCTGGCCTTGTGCACACATATCTCTATCAAAGTCTTCAAGAAAGCTATGAGAATATCAGTCCTGATTTATCTTCTGAAGAATAAATTTAAAGCTCACATTTTGAAAATTGATCCAGTCATCCAAGCCTTCTTGTTCCAAAAATAATAGAGCCCAATATCTCTCCCTTCTTTTTTGTTGAAGCAATGAGGTTTGCATGCATGCCCAATGAACAGAGGCTGTCAGATGTCGGTGCCATCTGCATTTGCAATAAATCCAAGTGTGAACCTAGTCTTGTCACCTTTCCCTCCTGAAATCTCCTTTGTTGCAAGAGTTTTGTCTGGTGGCATGTGATAGTATAATCCCGTCTCATCAAATTTATATATGTCACAGGGCTTGAAAGATGACAGTAAACCTTTCAACCGATCACAAGTGGCAGCAACAGCTTCAGCAGACACAGATGCTGCTTCACCATGTATTTGATACTCACGAATTCCATGACTTAACTTGAAAGCATCAACCCAAAGATTGAGTCTGTCTGCATTTGGAATGCCAAATTCTTCAGCAAACTTCTCAGCCTTTGCTCTGAGTACGGCTCCAGTAATTTTGATTTGGTTTTGCTTTGTATTTATCCACAAAATGAGAGCATTCTCAAGTTTTGGGAACTTGACATGTTGGGGATGCTTGTAGAACAGCTGGTTGGGCTCTGAATCCTGAATCTGTCTGAACTGATCCCGTTTTTTGAGAATACTGTGAACTGATGATTGATGCAGCTTCGGAAAATGGTTTCGAAAGTGTTCTGCAATCCTAGCCTGTGTGAAGCCCTTCCCAGGTCCCTCGGCAAAATCCAAAATCTCAAGTTTATCAGCATTTGTCAAGTTGAGTCTCTGCTTGTGTGTTACAGCAGATGTTATCGTACGACGTGTGTGACTGAGCTTCTCCTTCTTTGCCTTCCCATGTGAAGGAGCACGTATTAGAGCCACAAGAACTGCTGGCATCATTAAAACAGGAGTGCTAAGATCAATTGGACTAGGTGAGTGAGAGTGTGTCCAAATAACTTCATGGGCATCTTTGAGTGTCTTATCAGCATTTTGAGCACAGCCAAGCTCTTCAGACATGTTGGAGTAGGTATGATCAAGTGTCTAAGTGTGGGCAGTGCCACTTTTCGTCTATTTAACATAATTTTGAGCCACAAAACCGCAGTGTGGCACTGGCCACTGATTCTTATGTCATGATTACCTGATTAATTTTACCTCTCATTAAGCATTATCCCAACAAAAATTAACAAACTATTTATGCTTAATGGACCCTTATTTTTGTATCTACCAAGGTGGTGGATCCAAATTTTGATGCTTATATAGAGGTTATGCTTATATAGAGGATGCTTAATGAGAGGTTCTACTGTACACTTATTTGTCAGTGTTACGTCAGTTGAAATTTGCCCAGTCAAGGCGTGGTCGACGGGCTCGCCTTTCTTTTCTTACTTAACGTCAACCACAATGTCATCTAATCTACCCATCACCACCGCCAACATGGCAGCGCCTACTCCACAGAATACACCGCTCACACGCGCACCAATCACATCGCGTTTGTCGCGTCCAGATGTACCCGATATCCAGGAAGACGCAGCCGAGGTCGACGCGAACGATATAGCGGCGGCGCTGAAATCAAATGCCGCGCGACAAGTCCTTTCAGATATGGTGCAGAACAGACTGGGTACTTTGATTGGGAAAAGCTCTGGGTATATCGAGTCTCTCTCTGTTGAGGTCAAGCGCTCGCTTGCCGCGGTCCAGGGCATAGAACACAGGCAAGTTGAACTTCAGAAGGCATTCAAGGGCGAGGTCCGGCAGCTCGAGAAGAAGGTGATATATAACTTATTTGTGTCTGCTGTATGGCTGATACTAATTGGCCGCGATGACAGTATCTCGACCTCTCAAAGCCTCTCTACGAGCGACGCAGCGCGATCATCTCAGGTGCTTCACTACCATCGGCGGAAGAACTTGAGGCTGGAGAGGCAGAAGCAGCTAAGGAAGATGAGTATGAGCCACTCCCCAAAGACTCGACAAAGACTGCACCGATCAAGGGTTTCTGGCTTACTGCACTTCGCAACCATCTTGGAATCAGAGAGCTCATTAGCGATCGAGATGTGGGAGCACTCGAGCATCTCACCGACATCCGCATTTCATATGACTTGCCTGAGAATGACCAGTTGGGTTTCAAGCTTATTTTCCACTTTTCACCAAACGAGTATTTTGAAGACGCTTTGCTCGAGAAAACTTATATCTATCGTCCTGAGATCGACTGGTCAGGAGATTATGTGTATCAGTGTTCAATCGGGACACCGATCAAGTGGAGAGAAGAAAGGGACCTCACAAAGGAGGTCGAAGTAAAGAAGCAGCGCAATAAGAGTATTAAGCAAAACCTTCTGTCCTCTCTCATCTACTCTCTAATTCGCCCATAGATACCAACCGGATCAGGCTTATCCGCAAAGCGCGTCCTGTGGATTCATTCTTCAACTTCTTCAACCCACCCGAAATTCCATCTCCTCTGGTGATGGAAGAGTCTGATGTTGAGTTCGATGTTGACGAGCTCGAAAATCGCCAGGCACTCGACTATCAGATCGGCGAAGATATCAAAGATAGAGTCTGTATCCATCTCATCTACACTACATCATCTTATGATGTCACCAGATCATTCCGCGTGCGGTCGACTACTTCACGGGCAAAGCTTTACAATGGGAATCAGAGGGTTGGGAAGACGAATTCCTCAGTGATGAAGACGCAGACGAAGATGAGGACGAGGAGGAGGAGGAAGAAGACGTATGTATGTCTTCCCCTAAATTTTGTTCTATATACTCAATTTTGCTTCAGAATGATTTGGATGATGCCGCTTCGAAGCGAGGCGTGCTCCGCAAAAGCACGACTGAAGGTGTGAATCCTGATGAATGCAAACAACAGTAATATAGAGACGTAAAAACCTTTATCATCCATTGTATCACAATAAGCTAAAGTCTACATTGATATATGCTTTTGACCAGACATGATAAGTGCATTGTCTGTAATACTATCTAGCTTAGTAGTCTATCAACATGTGCCTGTGGCTCCTCAAAATATCTTAGATTTCTCCGCAGATCTCTCCGCTGTCGCCTTCTTCCTAGAAGTTTCTGATTTTAATGGTCCAAGATACAAATATACGTATAATTTGTAAATATATGCGTAACACTAAGCAAGACAGACATCTTCTTGACCTTACTGTCAAAGTAGTTTACTCTCCAATCTCTACAGCTAAACTCTAGCAATTCTTCAGACCTTGGAACAAGATTAAACAGTCGCACCGATCTGTCCGAGTCGCCCTGTATGTCACTGTCTATGAACCTTAGGCGTCGCTAAAATGTCAGAATATTTAAGTTTACTTCTTAGCGATGCAGGCTCAAATTCTACCTTCCGATTTCCATCACGAGAATTCGGAATTATAAAAAGGACTTATTAAATTGCTGTGTTTGGTCGGTACCGACGACATATTCATCTTTTTTCTTATCTTTTAGGATCTGTGGACAGATTTTCAGGCAGTCAAAATATTATATAATGGACCCCTGTGGGAGTCTATAGAAGCGTACTTGAGTCCGATCTCAGAAATTCTCCCTGCTTTATATTATTCGCGTACCGGTAAACTTCGCTAATTGTTTACGTATATTCTTATCCTACTTGTAACAGCGACTATCCAGCTCATTTACTCGGGCGAAGTTTCTCGTCTCACAGTCACCCTCATTCCATGAAGCACGCTCGAAACGCGAACGCCGAATACGCATCTCACAGTACACGGAGCTAGCCAGTTTTCGGTAGTAGTAGCTAAAGACATACGCTATCTGTATACACAATTATCAATAGACATAACATCACCACGCATATTCACGCAAAGGAATAATCAAAAGGAGGGTAGGGAGAACAGAAAGTCGAAATGGGAAGGAAAACAATACAGATGGTTTAAGGCGAAGGAACAAAGCCTAGCACAGGTGTGCACGGTAAAAAAANGTAATCTAATATAAGATTGACGAGTGATTAAATGCGACAACGGGAGAAATCAGAGATGAAGAAAGAAAGAAGGGTTGTGGTACACAAAATTTTAATTATTAATAACCAACGAAAAATAAAAGACGAGAGATACGGTTAGGGTGCGATCAAAAACATGGCGGACTAAGCATACAAGATATGAAAGTAATAAAAAGCAAAGCAAGAGAGCGGGTGCGAAGGTTAGAGAGGAAAGGTAGGGGGATCAGACTCTTATTACTGGTCACATAAGACGCGAATTTTGAAGATTTTGTCTCAAGATGACATCGCGTACTGTAGCAACATGAAATTAGCAATACGAAGCATAGACATAATGAAGTGTATTGAAATATATGCGATAGTCGCATATCAGAAGCAGTACATACCACTTGAAATAATGAGAGATGTCTTGTGCTTATCGGTGACAGACGTGAGGTGGACTGAATAAGTGCGGAACGATCAATTATAATTTAAAATAGATCATAGATATCGAAGAACTAGTTAGACGCACTATAGAGCTCTCGTGAAGTATTAGGTGTATGTGACTGATGAAGTGCTTTAAACTTTTTCTTGAAGTCTGCAGTCATATAAATCAGAATGGCAAAGATCATTAGAAGGATATGTAGCATGTGCTCACAATTCGATACAGAAACATAATCATTTAAACGGTTTCCGTAGCTGACCATGTGGTGGGCGAGCGATACGCCTGCCTCAAGCTTTGCTTTAAGCAGGTCGCATTTGTTCAGGAAAAGTATAATATTCACATCCGCAAGGAGCTTGTTTGAGACGACTGAACGCCACAGTAGCATCGAGTCTTCTAATCGGTTCACGCGCGAGTCTTCTGCGAGCGTCTGGTCGAACGCCGAGATGGGCGCGAGAAATATGATCGCGTTAACTGATCTAAAAGTCAGAGAAGTTTGAGTGTAAGAGTAAAAGAGTAAGACGCACCATCCTCGAAATACGGCGCCCAGGCCTGGCGCTGGTGCCGAGCACCGCCAACATCATATATCCGCCATTGTACGTTGCCGTTCGCGCCATGTACACCATCTTTAATGGTAAAAGAGTGTTCAACGACACCAAGTGTCTTTAGTCGCGCGCGCAGAACATCATCATCAGTTGGTATGTACTTGAGCGCGGTAATACGTTCGACGTCGTTCAGATAGAAGCCTGCACTTTCCTCCATGCGCACACGGCGTCGTGCAAGAACCGATAACACCGTCTGATCGCGCCAAAGTGCCCGAATCCCGAACTCGCCCCCAGCACACGCATGCAACACATGCACAGGGTCGCGTGCGTCCTCCCACCAGCCGCGTACTTCGCCAGTATGTGCACTCTTAGGCTGTGTGATGCTCTGAAATGACAACGACTTCTTCCAATTCGACGTAGGACGTAGCGCGAGCTCACCGCTCCAAGTATTCGGACTTGTACTACCAATGACGGATGAGGGCACTGGGAGTACTATATAGTCTGGAAGTGCATTCATTATTGGTGGATCAGAGAATGGCGGGTCATCGTCTTCGTCTGGGAAAGCCAACTGTCGTATAAGCCGTTGCTCAAGCGCGAGCAACGGGGCTAGACGTTGTGCATAACGCTCAAATCGCACGGAGGACTGACTCGATGGGCTTCTCGCTGAGGGACCGTCGAAATGAAGGAATGAGTCAATGTCATCACCATTACGAGCTACTGAATACGTTGAAGCAGAGGCAGATGGCTGTGACGGGTCGGGCAGTATAAGTGCGTCAAGGATACGCCTGACGGACCTGATGAGGTTGAGATAAATGACAGCACGCCAGGCGATTCTTTCAGCATGGAATGCAGAAGGCATGTGCAGCAGTTGAAACTCTGTTCATACATGAGTTTGAGTCCAGTTAAGACAGCACCGTACGTACGCTTTAACGTCGTGCTCTTCCCACTCTCACTTTGACCGAGTAGTAACACCTTGATGACGTTCTTCTGGCGCTTGAGTTCGACTTTCTCAAGGCGAATCTGCTCGTCGATGTCATCGCTGACCTTCTTCGCTGCCTGTTCGCTGCGAATGCGAGACTCACGCTCGATAGACGACTCGTCTTCTGGAGGAAGGAGAGCCCGAGCAAGCGGATCGGAAAGTGAGCGAGAACGCGTGTGAGCGGTGAATCTAGGGCGCATCGTAGGAGCACCGTGTTGAGATGGCAGTCTTCGTGCCGTTCTTCTATCAGTCGAAACCTTGCCTTCTCGAGAAGAGCCTACGTAGAAGCGAATGGGCGGGAGTAGACAAGGATGAAAAGTACAAGCATTCCGAACAGGCAAGTCACAACAATTATCGCTGTCACCTCATGAGCCAATCTTTCACGGGGACACCCCGCTGGCGCGCGCGGCTGACGTGAGCGTGTCCCGGGACAGGCTACCGCATTTGGACTATTTGGTCGCGCTTGCCGTGGGAGCACGGCGATCGTGAACACGGTCGCCTCATCAGACTCATTTTTGCTGTGTCTTTTTATTTGTTTATCATATTCACATGAACATTTATCTTACTTGTATCTACTGGGGTTATTAAAAGCTGCCATTGTGAATAACAAATGTGAATTACCCCAGAACTACGTCACATTGAGTTGATAATAAGGAAACAGTTGAATACGGGTTGCGGTGGGAAGACCATGTACTCCTTTTTGGCACGACAAATTCGACAACAGAATGGTTGAGATCAGCACGAGCACGCACCCAATCGAACATCTGCGGTACCTCATTGGACATCATGCAAAGCGTGCAGCGCCATCTGTTCCGCCGTCTATGAATTACCTGCAGTGACGGCAATGGGAGATAGTAGTGTCAGTGACGAGCGAGACAGGTTGGTCACCCTCTTTCAATGAACGATATGGGATCAACACGAGCCCGAATGGGAACTTGGATTTGTTGAGCAGTGCTGACGTCGTTGGTACCGCATTGATTATACAATGCTGGTACAATGGGTCCTCATTTGCGAACGGTGACGTTGAAATACTTGCATTTAGGGGAAGGCGAATCTCGGGAGGAGGCGCATGCAGAACGCGTGGATCGGGTGGTGCGGTAAGTAAATTAGTCGTGTACAATGCAAACGGCTTCTGCCCCGCACCAAGTCCTATCTGCCCAAATTGGTCCGTTACTGCGCCTATCTGTTGTTGAGAACTGACCTGTGCAGGAGTGCTGCTGAACCCAGGCGCGTTGATGTGAAACGAGTTGTTGCGGAAACTGTTGCTGAACCGCGAACTGGTTTGGGGCGACGAGGCCATGCGTGAAGAGCTGAGGAGCTGACACGGGCTGCGCACTTATACCGGGAGTCATCCCTGGCGCGGGCAGCACTCCGGGAGCAAACGAAGAATCTACCTCGTATCCGTCTCCACCACCATGATACGCCTGCGTTGCACTAGCTACATATTGCCGTCGTCGTTTTAAACGGTGCACATTCATTGCCGCTGACATATGCGTCCCGCTCGGAGAAACCAGTTTTGGAACTTCTCACTCTGTGCGTCCAGTAGCCGTCTCTGTCGAGCACGTCAGCCTCAACAAGGCATGCTCCTCAGAGGATATACGATATGAGCTCACCGATGGACAATGATCTTTGATTATTTGCATCCCTGTAACTGATATTAGCACCTTTCGAGCATGTTTCCATCAAGCTCGAGAATGAATTGCTACGACCACTCGAGTTCGAGGCATGCTGCATTTCAGGAAAATAAGTGCCAGTCAAAATCCTACACATTACATGGCGAACACTGCCAGTATGTGCGCGCTTCGCAGGTGGTTCGTAGTAAGTCGCCCGAGTGCTCAACAATTCTTCAGTATTCGATGATACAAGATATGTGTCATCAGGAAAATTTTCAATGTCTATATAGCACTAGATAGTTTGCATAGTTCCATAGTTGCCTTCGTTAGTCCCCCTTTAGTGAGACTATATAGTTGCATGCCAGAACTATACAGTACTATACATACTATATAGGGTACACTATACAGTCTAATATAGTTTCCATAGTTTCAAATAGAAATTCTAAAACTATTAATCATGCATATATGCACATTCTACACTATATATTTTTCATCATCAAGTAATCAAGCAACTACACAATACAGAATATGTACTTATGTATATAGTATTACTTGTCATATCCAAGTTATTGCATATCTAATTTGAGGTGTGGGAAGATACCACCATTCCATTTTCGAGTTTTGGTCAGTGGGCGGGTTTTCGCTTTTTGGCTATTACTTGGATTATTTTACATTCCTATGGTGCAATTGAATTTATTGTGTCCATATACCTAATATCAGTGCAATTACTCATGAATTCCATGCATATATGCATCAGTAGGATCATCTCTTTCCCAAGATGTAATGCACTATACTAGTTCCCTGCATTACTATAGAAACTATGTGGTCTATATAGACCACATAGACTCATTAGGTTCCATAGGTGTTGGTGGGGACTATGGAGTACTATGGAGTACTATACAAACTCATCACTTCTAGTATAGTAAATGTTTTTCCTGATGTACTTCTGATCAAGTATAAACATTTGAAGACAAATAGAGATACAAATAATTTTCTGTCCGGAAAGCGTGCTATTAAGCGGTCAATCTTGAAGAGCTCGCAAGTACAAACTGTAGACAAACCTGATGAACCTACAAGTGACGCGTATAAGCAATTCAGTGAGAGCATGGACGCGCATATTCCTGGATCAGGGCTTGAGGATACAAGGTTGTCTTATTTGTTTGCTTCATCGGAAAGAAAATGGAAAGACCGACTGCACCCGGACCTCCAATCAGTCGTACCAATGCTTCACACTATGGCGAATTACTTCGCTGTGCAATGGGTATATTGGAAGCCTTATCTTGACTGGGATCACGCTCATGAAATGATGACAAGAGTGCTGTTGGATCATATAGTACGCATCAAGGATGCAGATGTCCTATCTACGCTGCAGTGCGCGAGCCTAAAAGGACGAAAACCAGTACGAGTCAGGCCACGTCAAGGATTTCCTCTGGCGCACTGGAGAATCACACATTCTTCACAGAAAACGGAACTCACTTGGTCGGTGATTTCTTGAATGTCCAAAATGATAGACGGGCACCTTCGCTCGGGAAGCGTAGCAGGGATAAATGGGTTGTGGTTAAGATTTTACAGATCTGGTTTTATTTGATTCATGTTTACATAGCGAGACCTATATTGACAGAATAATACTCGAATACTGTCAACGGGACTTGGCACTTTGCACTAGGTCATGCATTTTCTCCATGTGTACATATTGAATCTGCATTGTAATGTGATTAATGCAGAGCTTACTAAGCAGCAATTACATGATCATGTGACATTTGCACCTGAGCAAAGAATGAAATAGATGGCCCATTTCCTCGGCCAATACGGGATGGTTTGCCTTCGTTTAACAATATAAAAATTATAATAAGTCATAGCCATATATTTGTAATAACAGTTTGCAAAAATTGGAATTTGCGCTGCAGCAGAAATTAAATACTCTCAAAAAGTCTGCACCTGTATGCAACTTTGCCTTGTTGTAAAAAGCATATCTCATGCAATTGTACCTGGAAAGTCAAATACTTTACTCAGATGTATGCACCACACCCTCCCATTATTTATGAGAGCTTCATCTTATTTTTACAGGTAGAATTGCATGAGATATGATTTTTACAACAAGGCCAACTTGAAGGAGCATACAGGTGCAGACTTTTTGAGAGTATTTAATTTCTGCTGCAGCGCAAATTCCAATTTTTGCAAACTGTTATTACAAATATATGGCTATGACTTATTATAATTTTTATATTGTTAAACGAAGTCAAACCATCTAGTATTGAGTATTGGGTTTTCTCTGCTTGCCGAAGCGCAAGACGTCACGTGATCAAGCCCGCGCCAATCTTGGACGGACCATCAGTTTTACATTGAAGCAATTTTCTAACAGGTAATTTTATTTGCCATAAAGCTCGAAACGCAAAGCTCATGCTGATGCCAACACACCAATTTGTAAATGTTCTGGCTTTATTGGTCTGCTTGAAGTAGCTTAGATCCGAAAGGTCGGTGCAGCCAATCCGATTCGTTTAGAGGGATGACTTCGTCTTCGCATTGGAGAATTCTGGAGAGCACGGACGAAACGAGTGCAGATTCGGACCCAAAATGGCTCACACTGTAATTAGGTATAAAGATTGGTGTGAGATGCGGCATGACTTCTCCTTGAATCAATAACAGTACTTCGGGTCGATCGTAACAACGAGAAACGCAATCGAAATGCTACTTATTAGAATAATAAAACATTCAAGTTATGATTGCATTCGCCTCATTCGCAACTATTTCAGCATTACCCAGGAGAGGTGCTGTTTCAGGAGGCTTTGAGAGGCTTTGACTCGGAGAGGCATAGAGTGACATTGACTTCAAGTTGGACTAACGAATGATTTCCAGTTTATTGAAGGCATTGAAGATCGTGGTTGCAGTACGGGGCATCATAGATTTGCGTGTAATCAGTTGGGTTAGTTGAACGCTCGTTGTGTAAATGTGCAGGGAATCATCTTATTAGTATGCAAAGGGATGCGCTAGGTTAAAATGCATTCTTTTTTTTTTGAACACCCACGTTCTCGAATACAAAGATGCATCACCGCACTGTCTTAAGCCATTTACTAGTGTTCACTAAGATCGTCATAAAAATCGCTATCGGCAGAGCTCATCTCGCAGTCGCTGTCATCGGGTATGGTAGCAGCACCCTCAGTCTGTCCAGCGTTGTCCAGCGTCTTGCTCGTTTTCGTGTCCAACGGCTTCGGTCTCGCTGTCCGAAATCCAGCTGGAATCAACGCCGTTCCTGGGCCGGGATAGTCCCGGGTTATCGGCCAAGATGCTTCGGAGCTCGTCGTCGGCAGTGTCATACTCTTCATGGCGGATGACTGGTCCATTGTATTTCTGATCTTCTTCGGGCTTGTCCAATGCGGCATCAAGCTCCTCAGCATCCGCGATGGCGTCGTCTTCGTCTTCTTCCGCCTGACTGTCCCAATCTTCGTCGCTTTCGCTTTCCTCCTCCTCGTCACAAGAATCTTTTTCGTGGTCCGCTTCTTCTGTGTCCATCTTTTCGTCATCATCAGGTTCTTGTATATTCTCATTGGGCCCGCGATTTGCAACAGGTCGAGTGGCCCAGAGTCCGGGCATTTCCTCGACTGTCTCCCATCTCTCCTCGGTGCCGTTGTGCGTGCAGACTAGAATACGCAAAGGAAACAAGATCACCTCTTCGAGTAGATCCTCTCTAAACTGTGCACCGTCCAAATCATCCACATCGAGGTCAATACGTCGCCCAAGGTAGATTTTCCAGAGATGACCATTCTTCATCATCGGACTGGAATGCGCGTCGAAGATGTCTTGATCTGCCCACGCTACAATACCCACTTCCTCGGTGAATTCTAGGATAAATACCTCGCACATTGCACGTGTCGTGCCTCGGGATATCAGCAATCAGCGAAATGTATTCATCTTCACGGTCCTCCATACGGTAATTTAAAGGATTTCTGTGGTGCGGATTCGACCGACTTCAACTGTAGGTATATCCTTAAGAGGAGTAAGGAGACGGTCCGGATTAAGGGATTCATGGTCTGTGACAACGCTTCCACGCGTTCCTTCCTTCTGCAGGACCAGGAGATTTACGATGAGACAAACAAAATATGACCAAAAGCAAAAAAAAAAAAAAAAACCTCGTCGTCGCTTATATCATACTTAGCATATGTCATCAGCTATTTTCCAGTTGCATTCTAGACAGCGGTAGACTTTATCGTCGGTGTCCCAGATAGAGCTTTCATCGTCTTCCTCGTTAGATTCCTCTGCTTGCTCTGCATAGGCACCTTCCTGATTATGCTCAGCAATATGTCTGTCATCGTGAGCCTAAGCTAACGCGTCTTGGAGGGTCTTAATTGTTAATTCGTGTTTACTGACTTTCTACCAGGCAGAAAGGTTGCAGTAGACTTCAAGTCAGGGTACACTGAAATTAGATGAAGTATATAAAGACATACCTGCTTTAGCAGACAATTTCTTTGCTCAAGCCGTTGCGAAGCCATGTTGGGTTGTAGCGACTTGAAGAGGGCGAGTCGGATTCAAAAAATAGTGACATCACGCGACAAGTCACTAGTCACAGTGCACTGGTGCAGACACAATGATATAGCCAGCCCATCATCCTCGGTCGCTAGGAAGTCTGATGACGATGTCTCACGCATTGTTCAAGGTTGTCTTATTTGTCCTCAAATTTTATATCTTTCAAGTTTCTCTTGTCGACGTCGACTATGTCTAGCAGCAATTTCCAGGCGCCAGAAATGCAGATGCATACCCCATCGGATTCTGTTCAAGAAGGACGTCTGAATAGTCGACCACATTCGCCTCACTCAAATGCTCCGCCAGTCTTCCCGGTACCTACGCACTCACGAGGGCCATCAGGGTCCCCTTCACCTCCACCGTCTTTAACTCAGGGACAAGGTAGCGGTACACATTCAGCCGGACGGGGCTTTATAGGAAGTACGTACATTTATTATCATCGTTTCCAGCTCATTGACTAGATATTATATTAGGCATTCAGCAGAGCTACCTCCCTAGCAATGGACCGCCGGGGCTACAGAATGCTCCATCGCCTCCGCCATACGCTCCTTTTGTTCAGCCTGGTCCTCAGAACATGCAGCCGCGTCCGCATGGGGCTATGCAACCTGCGCTCAGGGCTCCTCTACCTACGTACAATACTCTTGCGGTTCCTCAATTCGACACGACATTTGCACATGATTGTGAAGCAGACGTTGGAAACAATGCCGATGGCAAGTCGCTGAGAAAAAGGCGTTTTGCGGGGCCGCACATGATGGACTGCTGCGCTTGGTGAGCTCTGCATCTTTACAGACATGCATCCCTTTCCCTGTGTCTCCTAGTCTTTCATATCACATAGCATGTGATCCATCGATTTACGCTCTTATTGTATCCATGCCAGCTTTTGGAATCAATCTTTCTTGTATTGAAGTTATACTTACCGACCTGTTTCTCTAGTGTCTCAGGACTGTGCGCTGCACTCGTCTGCTGCGTGACCTGCTGTTAAGAATAGGTTATAGCTTCGGCCGTGATAAACTGATAAACTACTTCTCCGATAATCCAAGTGAAGAAATCCTCGTATCCTTCCATCATTGCGCCACAAAACGTGTGGAAGCATGAGTAAAGGCTTGATCATACTGTAGGATGATGATGCATGGATGAATACTTGATATAGTGGTTATCTTTGGTTGTTTCCTTCTTCTTTTTGATGCGATATAGTCTGGTACTTTCATCCGCAGACGTTGCACATATAACCCCTTGTAAAAATTTAAAAAAAGAAGTCCCTGTTTGTTTGTACGACCACAATAATTTTCGCGATAACGTGTTTATCACATGAGTCAGTTTTNCGGCGGCAGCGAAAAATCAAGTTCAACTTCAAATGCATTTCGAAATGTGCATTCATTATATGTATGTCTGGAGACTAATGGCAATACGTTCTCTGGGTCTGAATATTGTGCAACTTTTTTTNCTGTCAACTGTGGCACAACGATATGTATCACTGGCAACTACTATTCCACTTGCGCTCTACCACGGCATCAACAACCATAACAAGCCAACCTAAAGCTATCCAAAAGAAAGTCGTTATTACAGTAAGCATTTTCTTGTTTTTTTTTTGTCGTACTAGTGCCAAGGGCCTCCTTTTTTTTTTAACAAGATATCGAGAAAGACGTGACTCTACATGGCTGACGAACTGACAACGAGGAAAACGCAAGCGTGGACCAAGGGCCTTTTCAGGCTTGGGGATAAAATACAGATACAGTCAGAAATTCCTAACACGAATTGGATACAAGAGAATGTAGACGACGTGCAGTGCATCGAGAATCTGTTTGAGCTCGCTGCTCGCTGCTCGCTGCTTAACGTGAGCCTAGACTTCTCTGGAGACGATTAACGAGAAGTCTGGGATCTGGAAGACGTGGCTAATCATTGGGCGCGTAGGAGATATCGTCTTTTATCTCGATTGATGATACAAGCTCAGAGGGATGCGAATACCAAGAAGACGAGCAATAACACACGAAGAATGCCACGCGATGCACTAGAAAAGAAATCTGGTACGGCGGGCCTATCGTGCTACTCGGCAATTGCAACAACTACAATAACACGTTCAAGAGTGTCGCCGATACATGAAAGAGCGTATGCCTGAAGGGCATGGATGCGATCGCTGTTTTTTGAGGACAATATTATTGACAAAAATGCAGGTCTTCTGTTCTGGAAAATATCATGATCGTTGATGATTAATACGGACAAATTGCGCGAAGATAATGAAAACAAGTGCAAACGATGGACGAGACGGAAGCTGTGGGTTTTATTCGATGTCTGCACTTTGATTTGGCTAGAAAATTATCCACCATTATCTTTCAATTTACTCAGAAACGGTAAATCGACCCGATTTCCGATATACCTTACTCCCACGATCATCTTTACAGCTTCCTCTCTGTTCATTTCCCGGCAACGCCTGTTTCATCAATCAAAAACTGGTCTGTCACGTGCTTCTCTGGGCTCTTGAGCGTCAAGCCGAGGTCGTAAAGTACTCAAAATGCATTCATAACTGGCTCATAGAGTCATATGGCTTATGTGGCTAACTGTCTGCTGCTACAGGTCAAATGTGTAATGTACATTGGAACGGTGCGAGCACACGTTAGGCGTCCGTGGGGAGATGAAGGAAGGCGGTCCTGCCTGCCTTTCACGCACCCTGCATGGGATACGCGAGGCCTCCCTCTGAGCTCGTTTGCTTAACCCTTTACCTCTTCATGTCTCTCTAGGACTCCTCCGCTCAAACGAATTGAGGACTTAATTTGCTTTCTTGTTATCTTGAAGATTAGCATCCACCTGTCACCCATCTGAATTGAAGATCAAACCACGTAATTGGATCTGTTATGTCTGTGTTTTATCATACCACTCCACCAGTGTCGCCGGCACGTACGTACTTTCCGACGAGCTCACGCCACGGCTCGAGCTACGGCTACTTCGGGACGCCCACGGTTCCTGAGTATGCGCGCCCGTACAACGAGTACACCAGCCCACGGTCTCCAGGAAGCTATTATGCACCGACTGTGAATGGGAATGGGGTTTATTATCAACGTGCGTCGATTTCAATTATTTTCTTCGTTGTAAAACAGAACAAATCTATGGCATTATTATTGTATCTTCAACCCTCGACTGATGCTATTGGACAGCTAGCGCTGGAGTCCCCTATCAGGTCACATTAGCGCAACCGCGCTACACTACGCCCATGGTCTATCTCGCACCGCGTAGTCACCTCTACCAACTCTACCGTGGACGACATCGCTCGGGTACACATTACAACTACAGCGGCTATAGAGGCGAAGACTGCTGTGGGTGCGGCAGAGGAAGGGGAGGTTGGGGCTGGGGCTGCTGCGGTGATGACAGGAGGTATGATACACGTGCATATGTTTACGGGGAAGACGATGGATGCTGTGGGTGCTATGGGAATCGGTGGTAAGTCGGGCTGGCTTCATATGTCTATGATCATGCGGGCGAAAGAAACAGCTGATTTATTCTCAAAAGGTCTGGTAACAGCTATTATTATGGTGGACGGAGACACCGGCGGGAGGACGACTGCTGCCTGTGCTACTGATCGGATTTTTCTTACATTTCGGGTCCTTCGCGCATGTTTACGCGCTCATTTTCTTGGTAAAATTATTTAGTGCGTGAGTCACGTTATTCCTTAAAGTCTAAAATGAGCGATATGTCGTGGCTAAACTTTCGTTGCGGCTCAGAGCCAAGACTATCTATGACATGTTCCTTGCAATGTGATTATGGTGTATACTAATCGTGCAGTATCTCATGCCAGCCTTCTTTCTTTTTCTCTACTTCAGCTTTGACTCGAAATCGGGGTAAATGATGGAAGGAAATATGCTCTTTGACTAGGAATAAGTCTCTCTTCAGTGGTTTCCTAAAGTCTGGGACGATGGGAAAATTTCCCGCAAGCACGCGCCCATTTGAAGTCATAGTGGCTCTTTTTTTNATGAACGTCTACGCGGCTACATGGGTCTTGAATTCACGTCCGTCTTTTGCCGCTATTGCAAGTTGGGAAAAAGTACTGGATCCCAAAGTACGCCTGGTCGACTTCGAATGCCATGCTTGAGTAACTCTTGTGTCTGATCTAAGATAGATTTTCGGAGCGCTGAGCATGGACCAAACTATCATATTCGTGCATTATCAGCAACTGTGACAGCCTCGACTTGGATATTTCTCTATAAGCCTTTAGTCTGACTTTGTAGCATGTACCTCGACGCCGCTGTGCAAAATCATACTATCAGACTCTTAATTCTAGTTACGAGGAACGGGCGGTGTCGATCCACTGCAGCATGCATTATCTCGACCATGTCAATGGTAACGTGAGTTCTATCTGTATAGGCGTAATTCACTCTTGCGGCTTTGATGGCTAATACGACCTTGGGGAAGACGACGAGGCGTTTCATCACTGAGTAAGACTATCAAGAAACTGCAGCGTCGCGCACACGAACCTAACTATCATATGAGCACCTGGCTTCTTGAAGGTGGTTAGAACAACTTCCTCTTGACCACTATCATCTCGCTTTACAGCCGTTCAGAAATCTCCAATTTGCTCAAGACCATCATGTCACCACCCCCTTCCCCCTGTACCCAATCCGCCTTTTATATAGATCAGTAAGTCGATAAGTACTAATGTTGATTTTCGTTGACGATGTAAAAACCTGTATGCATGCCGAGCACGGAACATCTGAAAGGTGAGCGTTCCGGCGATTGCTCCGTCAAAGTTATGCAGGATTCGATGTGCGGCTTGCAATGCAGAAATCAAAGTGGTTTTCAAAGGTCTGCATCCGAACTCAAAGTTCAAGCTCGCTCTCAATGTGACTCCCGACAAAGCCTATACTTCCTACGTCTTCAGGAAGCTTGATGGTATTATATGGAGCTGTGATCTGTAAGCCACACTTGTTACAACTGGGGCCACTGCATGCGCTGAAAGTATTGCATCAAGATTTATCATGGCCTCTGCGATGTCAACATTGTCCATTTCAAAAGTGCGTGGATCCACGAGCGTCCATACGACTATGGGTTATGCGTCGGTCGATATCGCCGCTAGTATATGTGGAAATAGTGAAGCAGAGGCACTTGTTGACGGTTTTAATAATCGTCTTGATTTTTCCCGGCGTCTTAATTGTTGATTTGCACAGAAGTCATCATGACATTAGTTTTTAGCAACCCCTTGCCCGTAAGCACAATGTTGGATATATACTGTCACGTCCTAATCAGAGTCTCTTCAAGCTCAAGGATGTCGCGCGTCTTCTCGGAAAACAGGTAACAAGTGCACTTGCAAATAAAGTGGTTCTTTTGAAGAAAATAGATAAAATATGGGGATTCGTCGATGTGCTTGTCAAAATAGGTATCGCCGTTTCTGATGTATTTCTGGTTATAACCCATTTGATACCTGCACACTGAACATCATTCTCAGGTGAACCCGGTTTCAAAACCTGCCCTTAGATTATTTAAGATTGCCTTTGAGGTAGGCTGACGTTTATTGTCCTTCTGTAATCTTTATTGATTGGTGTATGCGACATAGAAATGCCAGGAGATCAGCAGGTGCACGAAGCTGCTGTAGACCTTATGAATGATATGGTTTCTTTACTTCCCATTTATGAGGCAAGGAAAGCATTGGAAGACTTATGTTTTCTTCTCAAGGAAGCGCGGAGGTGCTGATCGAATATTCCTCTCACTCTAATATTGGTAAGGATTGTCCCATATCCTCATGAGCTTGTCTGAAATAATCCAGGCTTCTTGACAAGAAACTGGTGGAGATCGAAGCAGAAAGAAATTGATGGGCTGAATAAGAAGGCTTATGACATGAAGCAAGATGTTGATCTGTTTTCAGGAGGGAGCACTCTTTGTTTAACTAATGATGTATTCAACATAACGCTTGGCACGCGTAAGTTTGTTATTTAGTCAAGTTTTCGCTGACATGTAAATATAGAAGAGCATCAACAACTTAATAGATTGGATCCTGTTTTCTCCGCTATGTATGATCCAGACCACGCCTGTTTAGAGGGAACAATGGCAGGCCTTCTACAGGAGATATGTGGATGAGCTGGATACATTGGCCAATATTTTCTGGATGCATGCATCAGGAAAAACATTCACTATACTAGGAGTGATGAATGATGTATAGTACTCCATAATACTCCATAGTCCCCACCAATACCTATGGAAACTAATGAATATTTGTAGCCTAAATAGACCACATAGTTTCTATAATCAAGCAGGGAGCTAGTATAGTGAATTACATCTTGGCAAAAGGATGTTTCTACTGCTGCATATATGCATGCAAATTGTTTGATTTTAAGGTATATGGACATAATGAATTAAATTGCACCATAGGAATGTGAAATAATACAAGTAATAGCAAAAAAGCACAACCCCACCCACTGACCAAAACTCAAAAATGGTGGGGTGGTATCTTCCCACAACTTGAGACAAAGTATCTGATGAATTGGAGATGACAAGTAAGACTGTAGGCATAAATATGTATTCTGTATTGTGTGATTGCTTGATTACTTGTTGGTGAAACATAGTATAACATGTGCATATATGCACAATTAATAGTTTTGGAATTTCCATTCCAAACTATGGAAATTATGTTAGACTATATAGTATGCCCTATATAGTACTGTATAATAGTATTGGGATGCAACTATATAGTGCTGTATAGTACTGTGTAGTTCAGGCACACAACTAAACAATACTCAAAAAAGGGGGACTAATGAAGGAAACTATGGAATAATGAAAACTAGTCAGTGCTAGCCAGTACTATATAAACCTCAAGTTTTTTCCTGATGTGGAATTGCAGAATCTGGGAAAGTTCTGTTGCTTCCTCAATTGCTTCTGCAGCTGATAAACAAGACTGCCTAGCAGGATCCAGATGATGCCTCAGCAAGCTTCAAATCTGTGCAAAGAATTCCGCCAAGGACACCGGACGATGGATTGCTTAGAGATTCATCAGGTGGACTGCTGCTTTGGGTGCCGCACCACCATGGTGCTAGGTTTTGTGATATAGTTATCATGTGCATCTCGAATAATACGCCTAGATATCCTCCGTGAGTTGATTGGGCGAAGTTGGATAAGTATAAAGGGACAGGGTGGATCAATATCCTTGTAACGTGGTCGATGATGTATGTTCTTTGTTTTCGTCGACACAGATCTTTGATTGTCTCGTGCCAAGTTCTCAGTAGAACATTGACATAGATTCGTACTAAACTTTATATAGAGAATTCAGTATATTGTCACGAGTGTGTAGTGTATAGTATTTTAACGACAGCCTACTTTTGCACGGGTTCGTACCGTAACCCGAGAGATACTTCATGACATGACATATAGAGAGTGGCGTGGAGTCCTGACGACAGATAAGCCGTATAATGTCAGCGGTGATGTTGACCGTGAAAGCCATGAAAAATGATAGAATTGAGACGGTCCGTAATCGGAAAAGAAGAAGAAGAAAAGCCTGTGGAAGACGGTGACATGAAATTGCACGAGACGGCCTTGTATTAGTCGGAAGCAGTGGACGCTGGGCATAAATCACTTGTAGGTTGTGAAGATACGGCCGTAGGCATTAGTTACAGACACGAGTCGTGAGAGTCTAAAGAAAGAGCAGGAGCGGGAGCGGGAGCGGGACGTGAACCTCCGCCCGCTGGCCGGGACGAGCCGGGACGACCCACGACGGCGTCGGTTCAACAGCTGCAAACAAAAAACACAAACAGTGGGATTTTGAGCGGGTGGAGTTTAAGACAAAGACAAAGGAGACCTGGCTTTGCGACATGGTCTTTTCAGTCTTTGCAGTCTCTTCTCGCGATAGTAGTTTTGTTGAAGAAATGGCGAGGAGCAGCATCAAGATGCAAAGCAGAGTTGAAGAGTGCAAAATAAATCACGTGGCAGCCTCGCGCATGTTTCCGGGACAGTGCGGGGTAGTACTTAGCTCCGACTACAGCAGCTCAAGCTCGAGTTCATTTTCTCCCCCCCCCCCTTCTTTGCTCCCTGCTGCTGGAATTTGGATCGTCTTCCAGCTCATTGACGTCTACTTGCTGTCCGACGACGACGACAACGAAATCGTAGCGCTACTCCGCCCTCATGGCCTCCAGCTTCCGCATTTCTGCTGCCCTGTGGGATCGTATACACCACTTTGCTAGTTTTCCCCAGACTGGCGTCTCTCTCCAGCAGATGGTCCTTTTCGGACAGAATCCCTCTCAGGGGACTCTCTTTAAGGCTTCTCAGTTTCTCGTCGGTGAGCACTTGCGTTTATGCTCTTAGCTGCTGGAATACGTGACTCACACGTCAATGTCTAGAGGAGCTCCCGATCCGTCTAGCCCATCGCGTCAAGGAGCTCGATGAGCTCCCTCATAATCTTCCAGACATGCCATCAATAAAGAAGGTTAAGAACTGGTACTGCCAATCATTTGAGGTGTGTTTCAGAAGCTCGAGCTGCATCGATTATCCACTCGTTTGTTCTAACATGTCTGCTTTTTACAGGAGCTCATAAACTTCCCCAAGTTCTACCTCTCTCCGGAACTTAAAAGGGCGTTATACCCTGCAAACGGCGGACCACCCGGCCACACATTCAAGCTTCCTGAATCTGTCCCTAATCCAAGTCTTCTCGCGTCCGGGGACGGCAGCGGGGAATCGCTTCACGGCTTCCCGTATCAGACCTCTCAGCAGAACGGAAGTAGCAGCAGCAACGGCGGCGCGAAGCTACGCATTCCGATCGAGAGGCGTTACTATGCTGCGGTGGACTCGTCGCCCACCTGGCCTCCGGAGCTGCACGACTACAACGCGCGCTTCACGCGGCTGCTCGAGAACATCAAGCGCCGGCACGACCCCACCGTCACCACCGTCGCGCAGGGCGTGCTCGAGTGGAAACGTCTGCAGCCCGTCGCGCGCTCGCA
>SGPK01000317.1:0-29021 GCA_004802695.1 Phellinidium pouzarii
AAGGGTATGGAACTTGGTGGAACAAGGTGATCAGGTGATACAGGGGCTGACTGTTGAAGTAAGCGGAGTGATGAGATGAGATGGATAGATAAGCGGAGTGATGTGATGAGATAGATAGATAAGCGGGGGGGATGTGATGGGATAAGGTAAGGAAATTGTAACATAGACCACATAGTTTCTATAGTAATGCAGGCAGCTAGTATAGTGCATTACATCTTGGGAAAGAGATGATCCTACTGCTGCATATATGCATGGAATTCATGAGTAATTGCACTGATTTTAGGTATATGGACACAATAAATTCAATTGCACCATAGGAATGTAAAATAATCCAAGTAATAGCCAAAAAGCGAAAACCTGCCCACTGACCAAAACTCAAAAATGGAGTGGCGGTATCTTCCCACACCTCAAATTAGATATGCAATAACTTGGATATGACAAGTAATACTATGTACATAAGTACATATTCTGTATTGTGTAGTTGCTTGATTACTTGATGATGAAACACATATAGTGTAGAATGTGCATATATGCAGGATTAATAGTTTTAGAATTTCCATTTGAAACTATGGAAACTATATTAGACTGTATAGTCTACCTTATATAGTATGTATAGTACTGTAATAGTACTGTATAGTTCTGGCATGCAACTATATAGTCTCACTAAAAGGGGACTAACAAGGGCAACTATGGAACTATGCAAACTATCTAGTGCTATATAGACATTGGAATCTTTCCTGATGTCCTCACACTGCAAAGCTGATGATGGTATGCAAGTACTAACAACATGGAGTGGGTCACTAGCCAGAGGATAGGGGTTAGATGTGGCAGAGGAGGAGCTGCCACTCACCACAGCTGGTTCAGACACAGCAGTAGGAGCTGCATCTGAAGATCAAAAGGAGTGTGCAGAAGCCTAGAGAGGGGTTGGTGTCAGGCTTGAGGAAGTTGCTGCCACAGACACTGTCATGGTTGAAGCTGAACATGTTCTCATCAAGTTAGAGATGCTGGAATGACAAGCAATCACTTTCAGGTGGCATGGGAATATGGTGTTCATTTGACTGGTGAGAGCTCAGTTTTGGCCATTTGCTCAAATATTTTATTTCTACATCATATGTGCATTAAATCACTCCCAAATTATACAATTGTAGCTGAGAACTAGAGAAATCCATATATTTTTTATTTTGTAGTAGCACAAGTTTTAGGTATTTTCTTCACTGATTACATTTCACTGTTCATATGACTGGTGTACATACTTGTGAAAAAANTAAACTAAAATGATTTGTGGAATTTTTTNACAAGTGACTTGTGCAAAATGTGTTTGTGACTATAAGTCACGTGTGGAAAATTTGCGAGGGCAGGGCAATTGTGCAAATTATCTGTGACAACAAGTCACTTTTGANAAAAAAAAAANTCATTTTGAGACACTATACCGCGGCGGTATAGTGTCTCAAAATGATTTTTTTTACCGCCCACACGGCTACAATAGAGCCAAAGTTGAAATAGTAAATCGTCGCTGCTGATAGATCAGACTATAAAAGATCTTCATTGGCCGGTATACTTGTAAAGTGCACTGCCTACAGTTACATCCATTCGTTGAGTTGGCCGTTGAGTTCAAAACATGTTTCTAGAGAAGACACAAATGAATTTTTTTTTTCATTCAGGCAAGTTCAATTTCATTTAGCGAAGTATTGATGCCTTCTGTTATACAGCACGCCGGGGGGAAATAGGCGGTTCTTTGAACTGGCGCCCAAAGCTTGGAAGAATGGGAATCGAATCGAATCTGATGAGCCGCGTGTTCATACCCATTCCTTATATGTAGTTTTTACGATCCTATGTTAGTACAAGCGAACGCAAATTTTGATGATAGAAGATAGCTTTAATAGTTAACAGTAAACGATACTGACTACGCAAGGCCGGCGGCCTTCCTAAATTTATGGCTAATCTCAGGGGCTTTCGATCCTCCTAGGAGTTCAACGACCGCTTCAGCGCAGCCCCAGCAGCTTTGCCAACCGAAGCCACCGTGGCCGTAGTTATAAACGACTGCGACGTCACCGTCGTCTGACGAGAGGGAATCACCCCTCTCGAGTCGCAGGCCAGAGTCAGCTGGGGACTGGGGTTTGCGCGAGGGTCGGAAGCCGACAATCTCTGCCTCGATGAGCGGAAGAATGTCGGCTGGCACAGGAGTACGATCGGAAAGGCGAACGGCCGGGGGAGCCAAGAAAGGGCAAATTTTAAGTGCGCGCGCGAGTATGTCTAATGTCGTCTCGGATCGCGCATCACGGTGCCTAGTAAAAGACAGGATGTTTGAGACCCTTGATTATGGTAAAGGAACGAACAAAAGGCATTTGTAATTACCAGTCGTTGGCGTCCCTTGTGCCGCCAATGATAACTTGGCCGTTGAATCTGGGGATAACGTACGTTCGTGCGCCGCCCTCACCGCCGTCCAGACTCCCGATCTGATGTGTCCATCCCGACCGGCACCATGGCGCACGGAGAAGGAGAACTTGTCCGCGAGTTGGGTAGATGTCCGTGTCCTCCACACCTTTGAGGTGCAGCGAGCCTATTCCGGCACAGACAATGATAGCCTTTGGCGCGTGTCCGGAGACATGGGTGAGGGCCTCACGAAGCGAGGTGAGGTGCACGCGATGAAGCTTGCCGCCGAGGTGGTGAAACCGCGCGAGCAGGCGTCGGAAATACTGTGACGGTGCTACCGTTATGGAGGTGAAGGAGACGGAGTGAGTTGCGAAGTCGGGGAGAGAGGACGCAGGGTGGATAACAAACTGTATAGAGGCAGGTCAGCATGCATACATGGCAATAGAAAGGCGCATAATGCACGTCGGGGAGCCCCGAGACAAAATCGATATGTTTCTCTTTGCCGTCGTAGTATTCAGTTTGAGTGAGCCTCATGAGCCCTGACGGCTCGCCGCCGGTGATCTCCTCTGCTTCAAGCTCGTCCCACATGATCTCAAACGTACGAGCATCAAGGCCGCGCTGCCTGAAATCTTGGTCGGCGGCGAAGGAGAGATGATGAGCGCCTGCAGCCGAAGACGCATATTCAGGGTCGAGCGGATCGAGCGGGAAATGCTCGGCGAGGATGTGCACGAGGAAACGGTCGTCCGACTCGAGGAGACGGATGGCAGTGGTGAGACCTACGACGCCGCAGCCGACGACGATGGTGGTGGGTCGTGGTGAAGCCATGGTTGTCGGTCGGGGTTGCCGCTGCAGCGGTGTTCGCCGGCGTCGGCGCCGGCATATGTCGGCATATGTCGGCATCAGGTCGGGAGTGTGTATATTGCCACGTCATCGCCGCCGTCGATCTGCGCGGCTTCGGCTTCGGCTTCGGCGAGTGCCTTTGATCTTCGTGATCGCTTGTCCTTTCGGACTCCGCGACACCCCTGCACTTGCTTTGCACTGGCAGCATATATATAACAAATGATATATGAAAAAAAAAAAAACACCCAACTGCAGAAATCCCACCCATCGTTTTTATCTGGCTTTTATCCAGACTTTAAGAGAACAAGCCATCAGACTAGAAACTAAGTTACCCTTCCAGACAGGGTCTTGTAAACCTGTTGGCGATTCTTGGCCACCGGCAAGTCGAGTCACTGCATCTAAGTAGTTGGAAGTTGGAAGTTATAAAAGTGCCAGAGAACCCCTTCCAGCTGGCCAGCCTTACTTCTCGCGATGCCTCGTCTTCTCAAGGTAGCTGCCGCCCAGGTAATCCCAGCTTTTGTGCCCCCAGTCCAATGCGGGTCGCTGACCATGGTCCTCAGATCGGAGCCATTGATCGCAAGACCCCGCGTCCCGACGTCCTCAACCGCCTTATTGCCCTCCTCGACGCCGCCGCCGGCCAGGGCGTCCAGTTCGTCGTCTTCCCAGAAATCGCCTTTACCACCTTTTTCCCCCGATATATAATACGTGATGAGGTAGAGCTCGACTCCTATTACGAGAGGGAATCTCCCGAGAACGGTGTCGTCGACTCCCCCAACGTCGCCCCCTTTTTTGCACATGCCAGACAGCTCGGTATCGATGTCTCCATTGGCTACGCGGAGAAGACACCAGAGGGTATCCCATATAACACTTCATGCTACGTGAGCGGTAAGTCTGGGAATGTTATCAGCAAGTACCGTAAGGTGCATCTGCCTGGAACTTTGGAGCCGTTCGATGAAGATCCCCACACCACGAACCAGCTAGAGAAAAGGTAGGTACATGGCGGCATTTATTCTTTTTAGCCTTGCGCATATAACAGATATATCTTGTAGATACTTTATACCAGGGGATCTCGGCTTCAAAGCTTTCCGCGCGCAGTCCCTCGTTCCTCGAGGTTCTTCTTCGCCCGAGACCAGCTCCCCAGTCATTGGACAGCTCATCTGTAACGACCGTCGCTGGAGCGAGGCCTGGAGGGTGTATGGTCTGCAGGGGGTCGAGATCATGTGCATAGGCTTCGTGAGTCAGATACATCATGATCATCAGTTGCACGATTGATGCGTAAAATTATTTCAGAACACTACGGCATATGCACCGCAGCTGTGGGGAGGGGACCAGAGCATTTCGCGAGAGAGAGCGAGAGACGGTGCCATGTTCCACCACAAGCGTCAGCAAAGCCGTCTTTTCTCCCCTCACAGATAAGCTGACTGCGGCAATATATTAATATTAAATCAGTGGTCGTACAAGCCAACGCATACACGAACGCGACGTATTGCATCACGGCAGCGCGGGCAGGCTGGGACGACGGCCATTTCGAGCTCATCGCGGGGAGTATGATCGTCGATCCCGAAGGCCACATAGTGGCGGAGAGCCGGACGGTGGACGACGAGCTCGTCGTGGCCGACATCGACCTGGACGCTTGTCTGTGAGTTGCCAACGACTGACTGCAACGATGCTGCGGCGCTAAGTATCCCCCGAAAGGCCAGGAAAAGAGCGCACATTCTGCTTCGCGAAGCACCGGCGGCCTGAACACTATGGGATGATAGTCTCGCAGAAGGGCGTTGTCGAGCCCGCAGAGCCGCCACGCCCCCCCGCGATGAGTGCACGTAGGGGTAGGATAATTAATTGTAGTAGTACATAACGCATGGCGAGCAGCGAGCAACGAGCAGCGAGCCCCGCGAGCCGTGAGCCCGCGCGACCGCGATTGGAAGCGATGTCAGAAAAAGGCAACACTGAGAGAGCTATCTTCCTGTAACCAGCGCTCTGAGTCGAGGAATGATCGCCAATACTTGCATCTGACGGCCATGCCACCGCAGACGACGGACGAGAGCATCCAGCAGCAGCACCAGCAGCAGAGAACTCATCCTACCCATTACTACTTTGAACCAGGCGGCAGACCCTTTAGGTCGCGCAAGAACAGACCCTGCGACTCTTGCGTGCGTATTTGCTGCACACTCTGCGGCACACCTCGTCTCGCGCCCTTCATTCACGCTCTTTTCTTCCAGCGACGGACTAAGACTCGATGTACCATCGGTGCTGTGGGCCCGCCATGCTTCGAATGCGTGTGAGTGTCCCTCACGCCATCGCTGCCACAGCTTCGCGCGTTGTATTGACCACCCCGTCCACCCCGCGCCGCTCCCGTGCCCTCCTTACAGGCAGACTAAGAAGAACTGCACATTCGAGGAGGGCCCGCCCGCCCGCAAGCACCGCACGCTCGTTATCGAGCGGCAGGCGGACTCAGTCGGTCCCCTCCACACGCTCGCCAATGCTGCTGCGTCTATGCCGACCTCCGCGGGGAGCCTACATAAGGATCACAACACGACCGGACTCATGTCTTCTGGTTCCCCTGATGCTGTGGGCGGCAAAATCCACGTATGTGCTTTTGTAATCCCATATCTTGTACCCGCGCTCGCACTGACAGGCTGTGCCTGTGACTGTACCTTTCTCTCGCTGTCGGCGACGACAACTGTCTCGTCGTTCTGTCATGGTGCTTTGCATATCAGCCCTCCCCGCACTCTGTGACCTCGCTCGACCTCGAGTCATCTGAAGCATTCGAGCCGCACGTCCTCACAGCTATTCTGACAGACGATCTCCTCCCTATATCGACCGGCGCTAACCATCCTGGCGCTCCACATGCCAGGCAGATTTCGACGAATAGCCAGAAGCCGGTCTATGTCGTCTTTGCTCCAAGACCAGATGGTATGTTTCTGGGAACTATATTTGAAAAGTAGAAGCCCCCGTTAATCGTTATCGTTAATCTTCGCTTACCCTTTCAAGTCCGGACTTCACATGACCCAGGCGTCCAAGTGCTATATAGAGTGCGCTCATTACTCAAAGCATTGCCTTGTCGTACGAAAGAAGAAGTGAGCTCGTGTCATAAACTACAATCAAGCAGATCGCTTATATATCTATAGGAACTCCTTCAAATTTACTTTAATCGTGTGCACCCCGCATTCCCTATTCTTCCATTAATGAAAAATATGGGGGAATTTCCGCCCTATCTTTTATCCGCCATCTACGCGACGGCCTTTAATCATCTTAGGGATTTACGAGAAATGTCTGCTGCTGCATGGAGTTTCGTACACGCGCCAAACGTCACGGATCCAGGTATAGATAGTCCTAGATTAAGTACTATAGCTGCTGCGGTACTGGATATTGGCGCAAGACCTACAGTAGACCCGAGAGGGAACTATCTTACGCTCGCTAAGGTGGGTTTTGCAGTTTTTGTTACTTATATTTTTGACCTGAAGGTTAACATAAAATATAAGACCATTGCTCATGCTCAGCTACTCGGACTTCATCTGAATCCGATGAAATGGTCTATCCCTTCATGGGAAAAAGACCTGCGGATCCGCTTGTGGTGGGGACTGAGAATCCATGACGCCTGGTACGAGCTTCATTCACTTCATTCACTGTGATTTCATGTTTTAATATGATTTACCTTCCCTTCAGGATGTCGTTCCTTAACTCTCGGCCATCACACATGCAAGTCCACAATACGGACATCCCCCTTCCCTCCACATCCTCTCTTACCTCTGCCTTTGACAATCCAAACCTGGGTCTATCCTGCCGTGCCTTTTCGTCTCTGTGCTGTCTGGCTGATATTGTTGCGCGCCTCCAGAATGAAATTTGTACAATAAAGAGCCAGGAGAAACTTAAGGAGGTCAAATTGCAAGAAGTAGCCTCACTTGAGAGGAATACGAACGACCTCGTGTTTAAATGGAGAAAGGAAATCGCAAATCCTACGGAGCGTCAACCTGGTGTTAGTGAGTGTCATTGTTTGCCTCGTTGGTTTCGTTGTGATCTTACGGAATACGTTTTAAAAATTTTAGAATCACTACTCCTACATATACTATGTTTTCGCTGTATGTTACGTCGGATCTATATCGAGACCGAGGCGGGCGTTGGTGGACCTTTCCGCCCTGATCAAGATACATTAAGTATTTTCACAGAGGCAGTTGATTACATAGCGCAGCTCACTGATGACGATCTCGAAGAGTTCTGGTTGTGCTGTTCGCAATATTTCTCACTTTTTGTCATAGATTTGGTGTTAACTCAATGTCTATGCAGACTCTTCACACATAATCTCCTCGCTGTTATCATCGCTCATACGTATTTGTCTCGCCTCTTTAAGCTCTGCCGAAGGTGAGGCAGACGCAGATGAAGATATGACGCCACAGTCAACTTCTATGGCCTCGCACCCATGGCCATCCCGAAGCACAGCATTACTAGTAGATCCACCATATGCACATGCAGTGGCACTTCACCTTCTTTCTCGACTCACGGGTTTCTTGCGCACCGCACGTGACCAAGGACGATGGGATGTTGCTGATCCGGCGTTGACTCGGGCATCGTCGGTGATTAGCCGATTGAAGACATGGGAAGAAAGCATGGAAAACACAAACATGATTCTCGCGCTTGAGGGCCACATTTTTCCGTACCCGGTCCAACCGATGCAGTGGCAGCAAGGAGTAGCGCAGGCACCAACGCCTCAACATCACATGTCCCCCGCAGTTATAAATCCTGAAATGGGGGTTTCACTGACTCCTTCCCCTGGCACGTACGCGTTTCCTCAGAGCAACCACCTCCAGCACCAACATACGTCGACCCCCACTAGTTCTGTCGCCCAGCATGGATATTCTTCTCCTGCATCTGCTCAAGTCGACCAGCGCACACCTACTCCACCTCATCATGTCCCGCAGATGTATGCTGATGCATATAGTAGTGGGGTATATGTATCAGTCACCCACAACGCTGGGCAGACGCCCCCTGAGATGGATGAGTCAGAGACGCCGCTACCACAAATACTTGGACCTGATCTGGATATGCTTGGAATGGATGGTGTTACCTTTTGGACTCCTTGGATGTCTAATATTGGCATAGATGGGAATGGGAACATTGACGAAACTCTGACCAATTACAACTTTGGACGACCAGCGGGATGGTGATTTTTTAAAGACGTCAGTGACTTAGTGTTGCTTTTTGTTGTATTGCAGAGGTTATTACATGTAAGAGCCAGCATAGTAGTTATAGTAAATAGTACAGTAGAACCTCTATAAGCATTACTATTATTAAACGCAACCTCCCAATAAGTGTGTAGCTTGAGTTATCCGTCCATAAAAAAAAAGCTTGTAGATCGGTCTACAGATACTGACGCTATACATTAACATACTGCAACCACTTCGCCTAAGTAAAGAATTACTGATATTCTTACTTCTCCACTGCCGAGCACTCTTCATCTGGCCTCCACGCGCTGAGCCATTGATCGCGGGGACCAGAAAGAGAGCTCATGCCCCGTGCAATGAATTTGCCCTCCCCCGCGGCGAGCGTTACGGCATTTGTCTGTCCATCATACGCGATCTTGCCACGCAGAATCGTATAGCGCGGCCAATCCGCGAGAACCATATCCTCAAACGGAGTGTAATCGGCGTTGTGGTGCAGCTTCTCATTCGAAATGGTGTAGGGCTTGCGCGCGCTTTCCGGACGCCAGATAACAAGATCTGCATCGGATCCGGGCTGAATTGTACCTTTGCGAGGGTACATGCCGTCTGACATTTGGTGAGTTTATTTTCTTTTAATTAGTTTTGCGAAAAGATATAGTGCAATTGTTTTTGTGAATGAAAACGCACAAAGTTTCGCCGCGTTCAATGAATTGAGTTCGACAAATCGTTGCCGAGAGATCTTCCTTTTGAGGACACCTTCGCTCCATAGAAGCGGCGTTCGGGTCTCTACACCGGGAAGTCCGTTCGGGATAGTGCGGAAATTACCTTGAGGGTTATTCTTTGGGTTGTGGATCATGCCGAGCTGATAACGATATGTTTAAATTAGTTGAAACGGTGCTTGTGAAAAAAAAAGGAGCTTTATGATGAAGTGATAAAAGTGTCGTACCTGCTTTCCGCGTTCGTCGAAGTAGTTCGTCGGGGCGTGATCACTGGAATACACTGTGAAAGTGCCATTACGGAGACCTTCCCATATTTTATCCTTGTCCTCCGGGTTGTCGCGGAGCGGTGGGGCGCAGACGCATTTAGCACCTTCAAAGCCGGGTGCACGCATTTTGTCACCGCTGAGAAGTAGGTAGTGCGGGCACGTTTCCGCATAGATCGGAAGAAGACGAGTCTGCGCTTTACGAATTGTACGCATTGCAGATGGATCCGAAACGTGCACAATAAGCATAGGCGCATCCATGAGTTCGGCGAGCGCAATAGCCCTATTAGTTGCTTCAGCTTCTACAATGTTTGGCCGTGAGGTTCCATGGTGCCAAGGCTCCGTCATGCCGCGCTCAACCAACGATTTTGACATCCAATCAATCATGTCCGAGTTCTGCGGAGGGAAAAAAGAGACTTAATAATAGTCACACGGATGGTGTGCATACAAACGGACCTCACAATGTATCATTGTGGTCACACCGGTCCTACGGGCAGAGCACAGCATGTCCAAAACTTGCCCATCCGAGAGCTTCAACACCGGATAGGTCATGTAGATCTTATAAATGCATGAAGGAAGTAGTTAGCATTAATCCTTCATTAGGCGCTCGTCCCACCACGACGTGTTGTGCTCACTTTAGCACTAGTGATACCCCGTTTGACAAGCTTGGGCAGCTCAACCTTCATTTGTTCTTCGGTTGGGTCCGTAACGATGATGTGGAAGCTGTAGTCGCACATGGCTGCTCCCTCCGCGAGTTGGTGATACTCATCGACAGCGGCATTCATTGAAGTCCCGCGGGACTGCACAGCGAACGCAATAACACTAGTTGTGCCTCCAGCAATTGCGGAACGCGTTGCAGAGGTCCAGTCATCGGCAGACCGAGCACCAAGATGCTTGCCAGAGCCTGAGTTGACAATGAAAAAAAAAAGACACTTAGTAAGATTACGACACGCGCGAAAATAGCCACCCACCGGACTGTGCGATGTGAACGTGCCTATGGAATGTTAGTATGTTTGTGAGCAGATAGAGCTAGTATGAAGCGGTATTATAAGGGAACTTGCGAGTCGATTCCCCCTGGCTGAAAAAANGTATGCGCGTGAGTGGGAATAGCAACTCATTTGGAGAAAGACAGTACGCACGGTAACATAGCCGCCCTCTGCGTCTATGACAACGGTGCGCGGGGAAATGGGAAGATCATGAGCAAGGACTTTGACTAGACCATCTTTTATCCCAATGTCGCAGCGGACTTCGTCGGAGGCAGTCACGACAATGCCGTTCTTGATGACCGAGTCAAAGACATAGAACGAGGACGCCATGCAGGTGGGAGGACCGAGACGAGGTGGGGGGGNAGAGAGAGAAAACAAAAAAAACAAAAAAANGACATGTTTACAGCCCCGGGCCAAAGAATATATTTGCAGGTTCAGCACCTGGCAGGAAAGTGAGCAGGAGTAAACGGCTTGCCGCGGCAGACAGCGTATGTAGCGGCGCTTTCACAAATGGGGTATGCACGTCCCACGGTCTGATTTGTCATCTCTTATCTCACTTTTGATAGGCTTTGCAATCAGAACAGGTTCCTAGAGGTGCCTCAGATTGAATTAATATTCTGGATACAGAATACGGAAAAAATATTAAAAAACAATATTAATGCAGCACCCCTGATCTCTCTCAAAAATAATATTAATCTCTCCTATCGTGTTGCGTGCTGCTCTGCTCTTTCTTATCTCGGTGCGTGTCCCAGCCGACGATGAGCATCCAGTTTCCACTTGTATTTCGCTTTAAAGCTGAATGCCATCCATCCATTCCAGTGGACGGTACCCCTCAGTCTCAGTATCGCCATGGCATCCCTCGTAAAGCGTTTTCGTATCCCTAGGCAAAGCGTCACCTTCAGCGCTGCCTCGGACGACAAGGAAAGAAGAGACCAGATCATCGAGGTTTGTTTCCTCCTTCCCCGCATGCAATTCCAGCTCACGCGCCATAGTGCGAGCCTGACTTGGTTCCGGTACCCCCCCNTCGGCGAGCCAGGCAGCGAACTGAGAAGCTGGGACTGGTTCCATCTCACTGGTGAGTTTTTTTTTTTTCCCGTCGAGTTTGCATTATTCTGTAGATTTGACCTGCTTGTTCCAAAAAAAANTCAAGGCTATTGGGTCGCTGAAGCTTTTGGTGTCTCCCAGTACCAAGTCGCTTCCTCTTCAGTCCAGGCCGGACTGGCACCTGGTACTACGATGTAGGCCCTAGCCCTCATAACATACACAGAAAAGGCGTTCTCAGATGACTCATCTTGTGACAGAGCCGCCGTCTTCCTCGGTCACTTTCTTATCTCACTGCCGAATGCACTTAACGGCTGGGTAGGAGCTCACTACGGCATTAACGTCCGTCCATTTGCTATTTGCATTCGCATCTATCGCTCTGCTCATGCCTGTCTGTCTTTCGTAGTTTCCGATCCTCTCACGAGCAAGCTTTGGTATTCGTGGCGTATATATTGCCCTTCTGTGCCGCGCGATCGCTGCTGTTTTTTGGTTCGGAACACAGACCTACCAGGGCGGACAATGTTTGCAAGTCATGCTCGAGGCGATCTGGCCCTCGTTTAAACACTTCCCCAACCACTTGCCCGAGTCGGTAAGCACTTATATAAATTATGTGCATTCATTTCACACGCTGAGCAACATTGCCCGTGTGCTTTACGTTTTCAGGCAAGTGTTACGTCTTCGATGCTACTGTGTTTCTTCGTACGCGCCTTTTCCGCTCATTTGACGTAGTAGAAGGCCATTGCTAATTTAGTCCTTGCAGCTCTTCTATCTCATTCAGCTTCCGCTTCTTTGGATTCATATGTCGAAGTTGAGGCATCTCTTCCTTTTTAAGGTGATACTTATGCCTATTTTCGGGTTTGTATTGTTCGGTGAGTGTCTATACAAAGTCTATTTTGGCAAGAAGTCATTAATTTGACTTGCATGTGGCTCAGGTTGGGCAGTGGGAAGAGCACATGGATTCGGACCCATCTTCTCCCAGGGAACGTCAATTAAGAACGGCCAGCCGGTAGCGGTAGTCTTCTTTTCTGCCATGACTTCCGCAATTGCTCCGAAGGCAACTTTGGCTCTCAATATCCCTGACTTTACGCGATATGCCAAGAGCCCGCGTGCAGTCGTTTGGACAAACATATTCTCCCTTTCTATTCTCGTTACCTTGTGTGCTATCCTTGGTGTTGTCGTGACTTCGGCAGCCCAAGTTATCTACGGAGTGCGTTTTTTTTTTTACAACTTGAGTTACTTTTTCTTCCATAGCTCATTTATCAAATCAAGGTCAGCACTTGGTCTCCTCTCCAAGTGAGTTCGCTCTTCGAGAGTCGAGCTGCGCAATTTTTCAGCGCGTTCTGTTGGGCTCTCAGCGTTATTGCGACGAACATCTCGGCCAACTCAACGGCTGTTGCAAATGACCTCATGGTCGTCTTCCCCGAGTACATCAACATTCGCCGCGGCCAGTACATCTGTGCTCTCCTCGGGCTCGTGACCGTGCCGTGGAAGATCCAGAACTCGGCAACAACGTTCACAAATTTCCTCGGCGGCTATAGCATCTTTCTTGGACCTGTCTGCGGCATCCTCATCTCACACTACTGGATTGTTTCGAACCGTCACTTGGACGTCCCAGGCCTCTATCGCAAAGGTTCGAGAAACACTATGTATTGGTACTTTAAAGGGTGGAACTGGCGCGCTGCGGTCGCCTTCGTCTTTGGCGTCGTACCGAGTTTGCCCGGCTTTATTCGTGCGGTCGGCGGTTACACCAACATCCCTGTCGGCACATCATACGTGTACAGCTGCGTGTGGCCAGTTAGCTTTGTAGTCTCACTCGTGTTCTATACCCTCTTCAGCAAGGTGTTCCCGCCGGACTACGACCTGGAGCAGCCGCTGGACGATGTAAGTTGTGATGAGGCTGCTGAAAAGTCGATAGATAACAAAGTCGATTATCAAGTCGACGTGAAGAATGTTTGAGTTGTTCTGATTTATCTCTGATCATCTTTATTGTGAATAAAGTTTCTGTATTCTGACTGTAATTAGAGTTTCTACGTCTCGTATATCTGAGCTCGGGTTGAATAAAATCTATCGTCTTTCCCTGTACCTTCTCGGATGTCTTTTATGATTAGAATCAAAAGATCTTATCTTGAGCATGCTGGTATCTAGCGAGTGCCGGCTATTCTCGTTCGTGGCATCCTTCTGTGCGTGTCTCGATTTCTATATGCGAGGTGAGCCACAAGAAGGACAACTTTTCCCTTGGCTGTCATGAAAGAAGTAAGCTGGTGTTGGCAGGGACGGGCGATCGACGTAGCTTCGAGAATCTGAGAAAGGCCGGCTTCTTAAAGGCTAAGTTGCATAACCGATCGACCTTCGAATAGCGTGGCATTTTAATCACCGTAATTAGCCGGAGCCAGCAATATCAATCGGTGTAACGGTGCACACTGTATTAATATTATTGTTATTTACATGGGTCTGATGGGAGTGTGAGTGAGAGTCCCGAACAACTCCGACCTCCCTACTTCAGGAACGAGCCGTTCGTCTCTTCGAGAAGGAGCCGGTACTCTGGCTGGAAGTTGATGTACGTGTTCTCCCAGAATTGGATCGTCGACGCTGTAAACCGTGCGTCCTTAACGTGGAGGCGTCGATCAGTCGGCAGGACCCTACTTCTCGACGGAGAGAGTTCATAGCACGTACCTCATTGTCAATGACCCGCTTCTTAAGGCCATTCGCCGCAGCAGCTTCGACCATCAACTGTGCACGGCACTGGTTCTCAAGCGCAGAAAATAGGTATACCGCTTCGTCGACCGTCTTCCCCACTTCGGAAGAACAAAGCGATGAGAACAAAGCAGCGAGATCAGACAAATAACGAACGTGTGAGTAAGCCGTGGTTCTGCAGAATGCACGTCTTGAATTTGGGTCCCAGGGCTTCCGCAATATTCTTGCCCTCTTGCGGTGCAAGCACTATGCCACCAAAGTTCTCGTATACGCCTAGATTGTCGTAAAATAGACAACTGTCCTGCGTCAAGATGTTGATGGGTTTTCCGAATACGGACCACGATTTCCCGTGGATGGAATGGCAGTGCGCGGCAGCTTTAATTTCGGGGCGCGCCTAAAGATAACATGTCAGCATGAGAAGAGAGAGAAAAAAAANCTAGATGATATAAAATATGACGTGCCTTATGAATTGCGGAGTGAATATGGAAGCCAGCCATGTTGATGGGCAGCTGGGCGCCATGTTCTGTAACGTATCCCTCCGGGCTAACTAAAACGAGATCGGATACTTTAATAGATGAGAAATGGACGGCGAAAGGGTTCCTAAAGTAGCATGGCAGTATATGCGTTAGATTAGGTTTTACAAGGACACAAAATTCAGTTCGTACATCCAATAGTGGTCAGGCAACACTGGGTCGATAACGGTAATGTGCCCGGAGACACCCTCGCCATAACCAAGCTTTCCCCAATATCTAAATGCAGCAGCAAGGTGTTCCTAAATAACAATGGTTTTAAAATTATGTTGCACTCATAATAAATATAGAAGACACAAATGCCTACCTTGACCCATTTGCGCTCAGCAAATTTGTCTCCAGCGAAGTCAGGTACAGACTGGAGGCGAACGGTACCCTCTTTGTTACCCCGCCAGGTCCGCTCTAGAGGGTTCTTAGCTAAACCCTCTACATTCTGCTTGAGGGCCGCGGTGCTAGGAGGCGAGCCGTGAGACGCGGTAAGGGTGATAGTGCCAGTAGAAGACATTTCGAGGGGAGAGGTCAAAAAGGCGAACACCTTATGTACAGCGAGCGGCGCGTCGGATCGATATTCGATGGAGGGTTACGTAATAAACGAAATCCTGCCCGTCGGCGAAATCCAATTCCGGAACGACGCTTGATAATAGATAATACTGGTGCTGGGCGGCTGCAAGCTGCACTAGCTAGCGGTGAAATGTCTGTAGTTCACCTGCTTGTCATCAACCCAAATTCCTCGAAAAGCATCACCGATGGTCTGCAGGAATCGTTAGACCCATGCACGCCTCCCAACACACGGCTGTCTTACTTTACCGCTCCTTCGCATGCACCAGCAGCAATCAGTGATGTTATCACTGCAAATCAGACCGCTACGGTTTGTTACGAAGCATTGGTACAGACCAAGGCTATCGACGAGTATGACGGTTTCTTGGTGTGCTGCTGTGAGTGCATATACACGATGCGTGGTCATTACCCATGCTAACTGGCATTTGGAATATTCCAATCAGTCTCAGACCATCCTCTGATCCACATGCTTCGAGAGCACATATCCTCCATCCAGTCAACGAAGCCCGCAATTGGGATGTTCGAAGCCGGGGTTTCACATGCTCTCCTCGTTGGTCGACGCTTCGGCGTTGTCTCGACTGGCACGGGCATGAAGCATACACTTATCGCTGGCGTGCGCGCATTCATGGGTGCAAACTCTGAGCGCTTTGCAGGAGTTACGACGAGCGGACTTGGCGTGGTCGAACTGCGCGAGGGAGACCGCTTCAGGATCGAGAAGTTGATGAAGAGCACATCAGTCAAGACTGCAGAGAAGGGCGCAGATGTTCTGATTTTAGGCTGTGCTGGGATGGCTGGGATGGAAGGTTTGGTGAAACAGGGAGTTAGAGAGGCTGGCCTAGGGGAGGTAAAAGTAATAGACGGAGCAAAGGCCGGAGTCGAGCTCCTCACGGGAATCGCTAGACTTTCTCGTTCATGAAAGTTAAGTTTCGTTGAATAGCTTTCTTCGAACCCCTAGAGTTTTATACGACGGACACAGGAGAAATGACAGAGGAAGGACTGAAAAGTTGTGTGAAGAATCAGGAATTGAAAAGGCACGTGATCAGACCGTGTGTGTTTAAACTTTAATTTTTTTTTAAATTAAACACATTACACAATGCTACGACACTACGGTCCTTTCTCTTTCTAGCGATTCTGTTCACATTAACTACAGCATCTATCCTTATGCTAAAGTTGAGAAGTACATATGTTCCTATCATTGAAGCCTCACTGGGAGTATCTATTAAGATATTACTTTCCCACCATATGTTTACTCTATGACTTCACTTGTTTACTCACATGACTATATGCACCATATGCTCACTACTATCTATGGTATGCTATACATTCTGTACAGTATATAAGACTGGGGCCCATAATCTACAGCTTTTGCTACTTTCCCAAACTTGTCTGCTTAAGAGGTTATGAGCCCCAGCTCCCTCAAACTTACTTTCATCCTCATCATTATATGCTACCTTGCTGTCATCTACCTCCTGTATCTAATCCTTCAGACCATACTCTACCAAATACTCAATCTTGTAGCTCTACTCAAGGAGCGCCACTACCTCCCAAATCACCACTAGGTGAAGGCACTACTCAGCCTACTACTACTACCCCTCATATAACTACTACTCAGAACTTACCTGAGACTATTACTACTGCAGAATCACACAAAGAGAATTTACCTCATAATACTGAAACTAACTTTGAAGTGGTGCCAACTCAAACTCACAACCACCCAGACACTATGTCAATTAAACCCCAAGAAGTCACTAAGATATTTGACAGAGTCAAAAGCCTCAAAGGCATTAAGAACTGGAAGATGTGGATATTCTGCATCACTAATGCTATTGAAACTTGTGGCATGGACAAGCTCCTACTCGACACACCATCAGCTGCTGAACATCCACTATCGAGGGTGATCTTTTCATCAATAATAAAAACTATTCCTGATAAGATTTTAGCCAATTATATCAATATTAGAAAAATTCACCTGCTTATTGCAGCACTCAGAAAGTGATTTGACATCCAGACTACAGTCACAGACTCAGTTAATGAAGGTGCACTCTTCAACATTAGGGGACATGTTTCCCAATTCAACAAAACACTTGATGAACTCGAACATTGATATGCAGAACTCTGCACTCATGGCAAATGGCCAGCAGATAGCACTTATATCTTGGCTATCACTAATGTGATACCGCCACAATACAAATATGTACTTGGCCAGCTTGAAATCCATGCATGGGCTATTAATCAATATCGGCAGTCACTAGACCCCAACACCGATCTTTACATCACAACACCAGACATGATAATCAATGAGTGTTGGCAAGTGTTCACCAACTGGCAAATTACAAACAAGTGACAGAATCCTATTGCTGCCACACATCCCTATCACAATGAAGTGAATCATCCCTACTGTAGGGGAAGGGGCAGATTTAGAGGTCAGGGGAGAGGTGGAATGAGGGGACGCAGATTTAGCTGCAGAGGGGGAACTCAGCCAGGAACTATGTGAAACATAAAGTGTTTTAACTGCAACAAATTTGGGCATACTAGTCCTGACTGCAAGGCACCACTTACTGGCACAACTAAACGAGCTTTGGAGAAGAAGAAAGCCCAGGAGCAGGCAAAACCTGTGGTCAACAACCCAGGCAATACTCTAGCAATTGCTGCACCACCAGCAGCAGCAGCAAATATTGTGACTACCAGCAGTGCTACAATTGAGGAACTACCTCCTAAGCCAATCTCCAGATAACCACTTACCTTGATGATGCACATTGTGAACAAAAANTTTGCTATTTGATTTCCTTGGTGAGCACGGTGCAGACTACAAAATAAACACCATGGAAATGGATCACTTTGATGTGAATATTGTAAGCACCAATGCCATTTACTTAAAAACTGAATTAACTAATAAAATAATGCATACTTGGGATATCATTGACTCCAGCACTACTTTACACCTAACTCCTTACTTAAACCAACTAACTAATATTTGGAATACTCATCTAGTACCTGTAATGGCTGCAAAATCACAAACTTTTATTACCTATAAAATAGGGATTCTAACCATCAAAATACCAAATGGAAATGAAGTAAGCACTATATCTATAAAAGATGTTTACTACGCTAAAGAAATGTACATGACACTAATCAGTCAGTCACTATTATGTAAAGAAGGATATGAATTTATTTACAAAGATGATATATGTATGATAAAATATCCAGACAGGCAGATATGTGGTCAAATTAAATGTGAAAATAACCTGTACTCTATATTTAATCATTATCAAATGAGCACTACTCAAACTATAATTCTATTTGAATCAAATAAGAAACTTGGACATTTAAGTTACACATACCTAAAATGGCTACTTAAGAATCATCCAGAATCAATCAACTATAAAATAAGTGATGACACAGAAACTCAATGTAAAAATTGCATAGAAGCGAATATTAAAAGAAATCCAATACCAAAAACTTGCACTTCAGAATTAGCTAAAAACTTTGGTGATCACTTTCATATGGATATATGGGGACCTGCACCTATAACTGCAATAGGAAATTTTAAATACTTACTAACACTAGTCGATGACTGTACACGCTGGGTACAGGTGTTAGGCAGCGGCTGGGAATAATTCAGGCAGGCCTCCTTATGGTCGGATAGGTGCTGACTAGCAGTTAAGAGGATCTAGCAACTGAGAAGAGGCTCAGAGATACTATGCTCAAGACGCACTTAACACTAAGATGACACGAAGGTAAGTAGATTGATCAATAAGTAACAAATACAATAGTACCTAAGACAACACGAAGGTAAGTAGAAGAGAAGAACAGGGAACAACAGATGTCCGGCTCAGCTACTTATAGTGCAATCAGATGTGGGAAGGTACTACCATATGGGGATGATCATGTGTCCATGTGAGTCATTATTAATGATGGGGAGTGGGGAGGAATGGAGATCAATACAAAAAAGGAAAATGGATTGGCAATAAGACTAAAAAGGAAAGAAAATCAAAAAGATCGGCATGATCGACAAATGACTTCTAACAGCTAGTCAGCACCTACCCAACCACAAGGAGGCCCGCCTGAGTTATTCCCAGCCGCTGCCTAACAGTGATGAGATGAAGTAAGGAAATTGTAACAACATACTTTTATGGAGCCAGGATTACAATTATCAACTGATGATGCACCAACCAGCAATGACAAACTGAACTATATGCAAAAGGTACCTTACATGAATATGGTTGGAGCACTGTGATATGCAGCAGACTGTACCAGGCCAGACATAGCATATACTTGTGGATTACTTGTGCAATACCTAACAAACCCTGGTATTAAACATTTTGATGCCACTAAACATTGTTTTCAATACTTAAATAATACTAAAGACTATTGGCTCATACTAGGTGGTACTGATAAAGAACAATTAATTGGACTTACTGATTCAGATGGAATGACCACTGAAGGACACAAAGCAATATCTGGATACATATTTAAACTTGTTAGGACTGCACTATTTGCTGTGGTAATAGTGTAGAACGAGTGGTAGATGATAGAGTTAACCTGACTAGCTTGGTAGTTTAGAGGGGTTCACTCTTAAGTGTATTAGTTATAGTGATGATAGTTAATTGAATTAAATTGAGGTTCTAGGAGTGCTACCTTGCCCTCCTTTTATACTGTACAGAGGCAACTGTCACCTGTTCTGCTGTGCAGTGTGTCTTTACTACTTATGGCTATCTAGACTGCGGTTATTGTGCATTGCTGCACTTTGGTTGCTGCACACTACAGGTCTCTTCCTACTATGGTTATCCTGGTGTCATGTGTCCAGAGGCAACCATCACCTGTTCTGCTGCACAGTATGTCTTTACTGCTAATGGCTTGTTTGGTTGCTGCGCACTTACTGTGCTTTACTGCTGCAGCTGCTGCACACTATAGGTCTCTTCCTGCTTTGGTCAACCTTTCTTATGTCCTAGTCATCCTGCCTCCTTCTGTACTTCTATTACCTCTTTAGGGAATAATGCTTTGCTAGAACCTTCCTGTCTGTTCCCAGCTATTCTCTCTATGTCTGCATATGGCTTCCTGTGGAGTGCCTGTGGGGTTCCACCTTGTTTGAATGTATTTCCCTTCTAATAATGACAATGTGGCCAAGTGCCATGATTGTCGTTTCCATGTTTGGTTTGTGGCTTGATTGCTGTGTTGGTTCTAGTCCTAATTGGGTCAGGACTTGATTAAGTGACATTAGAGTCCCAACAATCATTAGGTAGATCCAATGATGGCTTCTGTAGATATGGGGATAGCTTCTGTCGATCCGGGGATGGCTTCTGTACTAACCATATATGGCATATAGTTGGGTTGTGTGGATATTTGTCTGTAATCCACAAATGGTCCTCTAGGCCTTGTGCTTCTGTCACTGGCCCATAGTGTGATGGTGAGGTTGTCTATCTCCTGCATGACCTTCCCATTGCTGGTTGTATATCCTGCTCCTCCATATTGTGTGAAGGCTATCATTGTTCGGGCATGAATGCTTGTGTTATGAATCCTGACCATTTCATGACTGTTAACCCTGTAGGGTATGTAGACTTCTACATAGCACTGGGTGCATTGTTGTTCTGTGTGTGGTGTATTGTTGAGTGTCATCCTTATGGATATGAAGTTGAGGTAGTCCTTCACATCATAGACAAATGTCTTGATTGAATGTTCATAGGCTATTAGATGTGGTTTGTTTGGTACTCTGAATACCTTGTGTTCCATCTTCATTTCCATGTTGGTGAATACTGCTACTGCTGATGTTTCTGCTACCAGTAGTCAGTACATGTCCCATCCCATATTGTATATGTGCTTGCATCGGTTGCACAGTATGTCTTCACGGATCATAGGGACTATGTGCTGTTGCTCCCTTTCATGTCTCCGCACAACCTCTTGTGGATTGTAATCACTGTTGAACTGTCTCTCAGTCATTTCTGTTTGTTGTTTTCTTTGTTACTATGTGCTTGCTTTTTTNAAAGCAATAATTCCTTTCTGACAAAACTTGGACAAGCCACTATATCATGGTCAAGTAAAAGACAAGGCTTAGTTTCACTAGCCGTAGCCAAAGCCAAATTAATTGCACTTGCTTACGCCACACAAGAGGCTATATGGCTGAAACAACTTGTAAACAAAGTTCTGCAGGCCTCATTTGCACCTACTGTTATTTACACTGATAGTCAAGCAATTATAACTATGGCAACTGATCCTGAATGGAAATGCTCACAAAGAACTAAACACATTGATATATGTAAAGACTTTTTCAGAGATCATATCGAGAAGAAAACTATACTTATAAAATATATACATACTGAAGAGAATGAAGCAGACTTACTTACTAAAGCACTATCTATAACTAAACTCAAACACTTCATTAGTAAGCTGCAACTAACTCAACTTTGAAGGGGAGTATTAAGATATTACTTTCCCATATGTTTACACTATGACTTCACTTGTTTACTCACATGACTATATGCACCATATGCTCACTACTATCTATGGTATGCTATACATTCTGTACAGTATATAAGACTGGGGCCTCTGGCCCATAATCTACAGCTTTGCTACTTTCCCAAACTTGTCTGCTTAAGAGTATCTCTGAAAAAAAAGATATATCACTGTGATTTCACCTTCAAGTTGCACCTTATGAAGACCTGTTGCAAGTTGCTCCTGAATTACAATTACTAGTCAGCAGATGCTCATTGTAGAAATAGAAAACAAACATATTTTATAAAATCCATTTTTCGCTTAACCATTCAACATTCACTAGTCCTATATCATGGACACGGCGCGTTAAGAAGGACACCGTGACCCTTTGCTGTGTTTGGAACGATGGTACCAGATTTTACATTATAGACATCCGATGATCGTAGAAATATAGTCTGAAGTTTTATCTTATTCGCAAATGGTTACATCATGCCATGTTTCTATTGTTCGTCCCGCCACGAAAGTCATTTAAATCAGTATCGACTGCTTAATTTTAAATCATATAAGGCTAAAAAAGAAAATCAGCGAGTGCCCCATGGCTCAGTTGGTTAGAGCGTGTGACTGTTACATATTAGCAATCACAAGGTCCTGAGTTCAAGCCTCAGTGGGGCAGTTGTTACAACGTCTCTGTTCAATTTTTTTTTTCTCTTCTTTTGTTTTCAAGATTATTCACCCTTCCGCAAAATAAATGACGAGTTGGTCCAATTGAAACGTCTGATATCATCAATGTACTTAGTGTGTAATGTAGTTATAATACACATGGAGATTTCTAAAATTTTCTCATCTTCCTCGCTATATTATCTTTTACTGTTTACCAGCCACGCTTACTCATTCGCCCGCCCTCTACCTCATCATCACTAATGAAGAATATAAGATCAGAGAGTTTTTGTAGCGTAATATGCGCAATACATACATAGTCAGGCCAACCATGGCTTTTCCCAAATTTTCCGAAACCTAACAGCAACGGCAGTGTAAGCGGCGTTCATCCATTTGTACGTATTTTTGCTTACCTCCGCGAGCATCTTGGGGTTGTTGTAGTGACTCACCTAAAAATAACGATGTTAGAAAATGTACTTTATAAACAATGGATTTAGGTAGAAAAAAACAGACCGCTTGGACGATAGCTCGAGCACGCTTGGCCGGATCACCAGACTGTACAATTATTTATAAAATGACTGATTTTCTTAAAGCAGAAAGCGCACGTTAAAAATTCCGGAGCCAACAAAGACTGAAGAATTCTCAGGACTGAGTTGAGACAAGCCTTAAATTTCTCACTTACCTCCGTCACATCCGAGTTGCATCATGAGAGCAGCATCGGCTGGAAGCGATAGATTTCAGCCACAGAGTACTGTGAGCATGCGCTAGAATATACCTGGTGTAGCAATACCACCCGCAGCGAAGCTGACCACAGGCAATCGTTTCAGTCGAGCAACTTCCTTCAGAAGATGGAACGGCGCAGAAATCTCCTTTGCAAAGGCATAAAGTTCTTCGTCATTCATAGCACTCGACCGCCGAATGTCAGACGAGACAGCTCTCTGGTGTCGCACCGCCTCCACGATGTTGCCCGTGCCTGCTTCACCCTTCGTGCGGATAAATGCCGCCCCTTCTGAAATGCGCCGCAGAGCTTCGCCAAGGTTTTTGGCACCACATATAAAAGGAACTTTGAAAGGGTGCTTGTTTATATGGTGCTGCTCGTCCGCCGGAGTGAGCACCTCGGACTCGTCTATATAATCTACACCGACAGCCTGGATGATCTGCAATTTCAGGAAAGGTATTTTTTTTTTCTGAGTAATATATAATGGCAAAGCGACGTATGTGACACAAACCTGGGCCTCTACGAAATGACCTATGCGCACTTTCGCCATCACCGGAATTGTGACAGCGTCCATGATCTCCCTTATCATCTTTGGATCGCTCNTTTTTTTTATTGTATAAATAAATATTCAAAGGAGTATTCAGCAATCGTACCATACGTGCGACACCGCCTTCCTTCCGAATATCCGCCGGGACTCTCTCGAGAGCCATGACGGCGCACGCACCTGCCTCTTCTGCGATACGTGCCTATATAGAAGGTGAAATATATATGGTTAAAGTACGCAGTTGAAAGTGTAAACAAACTTGTTCGGCGTTGGTGACATCCATTATGACTCCACCCTACGGAATGACTCGGTCAACACGGACAACCAACGTTGAACAGCTAGCCAACCTTCAGCATCTGTGCCAGGCCAGATTTAACCTGCAGCGCAGTGCCTCAGCTCTACAGCCTTCGAATGCGAGTCAGTTGGTGTCTACTCACTCCAAATGTGCCCAAGGTGCTGCCGCCCCCCAAGCCGTCCCTACCAGGTGCAGTCGAACGGGTGGGAGCAGCAGGAGCAGTGCCATTCGCGGCTGAAACCTGCAAGACGGGAGCTACAGATCCAGGAGCGACGTTCAACGAGGACATTTCTTGGATTGAGGGGGTCACGGAGGAAAGGTGAGAGGAGAAGTTTTTGTGTGTATGCGCGGGCATGCACTTTGACACGAAGCTGAAAATAGATATTTTCCCGCACGTGATAAAAGACGCGTCTGTTTTTCAGCGCATCCTCAGGCTCAGCTGCTATTTTACAATGCTCAGTGCAACACGCAGGTCTGTGCTGTCCTCGACTACGCGCTGCCAGTCGTTCGCATCAACCTCGAAAAGAACGTACAGCGTAAAGCCTTCCCCACATGGACTGAAGCCATCTAAGTCTTCACAACCGGAAGTGTACGAATACAAAAAACCTCCTCCAGCTCCAGAAACATGGCTAGCCCAATATCTGAAACGCTCTCCGAAGGCGTTAAGAGTCTTCACCTCCGTCACTGGCGCACTCGGAATGGGAAATCCTCGACAGGTCGCGGGTCGGATATCTTTTCATTATTACCAAAATGCTTGCGCGGTTAGAGAGCTCGAAGAACGAGATTTTTGGCATAAAGGTCTGTTTAAGTGATTTAATCCTGCTGATCGCTCATACTGAGCTCCCATTCGCAGAATGCCGTCTACCTCCGACGTTCCAGACATGGTTCACTGTTACTAACCTCCACGTATGGCTCCTCACTGTCCGTTTCCGCGCCATACCTTCTCCTTACGGCGAGAATTTCGTGCAAGGTACCTTTTTATTTCGCCTTATTCACCTCCTTCATGACCCATAGACGCTGATTAGGAGCTCTCTTGAATCAGGTCTCGTCGACCATTTCTTCCTAGACGTCGAAGATCGCATCCGCCAGGCTCTCTCCCAAAAAGCTCCCGAGCGGCTCGTGTCGCGCCAGATGAAGGTCCTACGCGAGCAGTGGGCAGGATTAGGCCTCTCATTCGACTACGCACTCGGCCTCTCGTCTCCCTTTGCGACTTCCGTGGCGGGTGCGAGGAGCGGAGACGGCGATGCAGAGATAGCCGCCGCCGTCTGGCGCAACTTCCTCGGCGCGCGCGGTGCACGCGGGATCGACGACCCCGGCCCCGGACGCTTGCGCCACTCAGTGAACATCTCCGGCGAGTACGGCAAGGTGAAGCTGTCGAAAGATAAACCCGAAGATAGCCTCCGCCAGCTCGAGGAAACTGATGATGGCTCTGGCGTGTACGACTTCGTCGGCGAGGACGTCAAGCTATATGTGCGATATCCGGAACTGATGCGCGCACTCGTGGGATATGTCCGCAGAGAGCTGACTCGGTTAGAGCAGATCAGCGACGCGGAAATCATAGAGGGTAGGGGTTTGGGCGAATTTGGGAAGATCATTGACCAAAGCCCATAGGCGAATCGTTCTAATATTTTATCTTTGATTAAAGTACCCTTCGACCGGTTTAAGTAAATAGAGCAAAATTCGAATTCATATAACGGTTCATGTACATGGGCAATCTGTTTATATATCTGTCAGACATGCATCTATGCAATAATATTACACAAAATTTCCATAGTAAACTATTCAACTGCGTTCTTTGTGATTGACCGAGGGAGGAGGCATAAAAATCAAAAGGATAAAAGTTCGTAGGTGGTGATCGTTGACAGACAAGAATAAGAAAAGAAAGGCAAGAAATAAAATCAGGGTCTCCACACAGGTTTCCCTTTCACCTTCAGCGACCCTACGCTTGCCATCTTGCGCAGCTCCGCAACACGCGGTGGAACCGCCCGGACCTTCCCCTCATCCATCTGCTCAAACTCTTTCACGAGATCCCTCACGCTTGCCGTACTCGATCGCCTAGATACGCTCTTGGCCGGTGCAGCCTTTGGCGGCGGCGTGGGGATATGTTGCAAGTCGACCAGTCGCCGCGGCTTGGAAACTCGGGCGATTTTGGTCGGTCGGGGAACCGGGGCCTGCTGCAAAATCACCTGCTCTTTAGGAGGAATTATTTTGGGAGGCGGCTTCGGCGCAGGAGTCTCCACCGGCCCGCGGGGCTTGGACAAAATGTCGGAAGGAGGAACGGGCAGGCCAGGCAATTGCGGACCCTTACGCTTCTCCTGCTTTGCCTTGAACGTGTCCGGTTTTAGCCACGAACTAATATAATTCAGTGATCGCTTAACGGCGGACGCAGGTCTTGATCGACCTTGCAACTCCCGTACACGGGCCGTTTTAGGTGTCAACATTACTTCCACTTCCTGAGCAACGGACTCGTCATCGCTATCGTCGTCCTCCAAATTTCCCATAGTCGGCGTAGAAAAGCCAAAAATTTGTAATGCAGTCTTGGATTGTGGCGTCTCGGGCACAGACGAGGTCACTTCTTGTCGTAGGTGAGATTGTCTTGCAGGTATCGTAGAACTGACATATGGTGCCTTGAATAAAGGTTCTGAAGGTGAAGGAGACTGAGAACTGCGCCCGCTCATAGAACCGGATATCTCAAAGAGTCGCAGACGCTCCATAACTTGAGGCGTGAAGTCGGGCACGACCATACTCGGCGAGGGACTCACGAATCGTGACGGAGTAGAAAAGCGCGACGAAACGTCAGTGGTTGGAAGAGCACCATTTCCGGAGCGCTGACGCTTACAGAGTGCTCGCACCCTGTTCATGAGTTTTTCCCTGCATTAGAGAAAATTGTCACTACCAGTATCAATATCGACATCATCTTGTTAATTTCCACTTACGGAGTCCAAGAGGGGCCATGGCTCTCTACAATTTCTGAGCCGCCCGTAACTTCCTTAAATCTCTCAACGACATTATCAAGGAGAACGTCGTCCACAGAAGCAAGACATCCCGCTTCAAGACCTTGTTCCTCCGCAAGATCATACCTCTCATCCGTGAAACAGCTATCCAGCAACTTCCAGTCCGCTTTCGTCCAGTCTCGTGGACCCGAGGCAACTACATGCTCATACTGGAACGGAAGCTCATGATGCGCTGCCTTTGTCGGTGTTCCAAAGGTGCTCAAAGACGCGCTCCCCGAACGGCTTCGCACAGGCGACGACCTTAGTTCCTGTTCGGCCCTATCAAGAAGCTCCGGTAAAGCAACATTCGCAGTCAAATGCTCCTCTGCGGATAAGCCAGCGATCGTGCGCTTGCGCCACACCTGCATTTTCTTTGGAGTATCATAGGCCTTGGATATGCCACCCGCAGCTATCCTTCTCCGTTTAAGCTTCCGTGCTACCATATCGTAATCATGCTAGAAATCGCCATCCGTTTCAGAACATATAAAATAGGTATGTACGAGATGAGATTGTCTCGGTTACTCACCATCTTAAGGATCGCAGCCGCTCGTGCCGCTGCCATAGGATCATCAGACATTATTTTGACAACGCTCACATCGCTAGCTCCTTCATCAGAATCACTTTCTGGCTCATCTACCGCAGCAACATCTGTTTCGCCTTCAGACAAAGCCTCATCTGGAACTGTATGAGCTTCATGATTCAAAGGGACATGTTCCACACNTTTTTTCGAAATCGTCGCCTTTTGCATGGTCAGGAGGTGTCTTTTGCCAAAAAAAAAAATGCTATAATAAGTTTGGAGAATCAAAACAGAAGGATCGAGACAAACCTCATCGATTGCAGTTATACCATCTAAAGATATCTCATCGTAGACTGCAGAAGTACCAGCAGTGGATGAGACGTCGCGAGAAGATTCTTCTTCGTTACTCTGAGTGTCTTCGAACGAGTGAGAGACGTCGTTACCAAATGAATCATCCTTCACTTCTTTATCGACAAGAATACTCTGAAAGAGATGAATAACTTAAATTTTGCAGAAACATTGTTTAGAGCTCACTTCATTGGCGTGTTCTTCCTCTTCAATGTTAGATTCCAAGTGATTGTTCGAGATTGTGAGCTCTTTATCCNAAAAAAAGATCTTGCTGGCTAGTGTCTGTTTCCATAGATTCATCCTCTTTCTCCATTGAAGATTCCGAAGTCTCGACAGATTTCTCTCGTTCAACGCTAGTTTCCTGTTCTTTGTCCGACTTATTCATTCCAAGAATACCTTCATCTCTCTGCTCGGGCGAATGCTCCCTCGGTCCAAACTTGATCGCCTCAACTTCACTCAATGTAAGCCGGCGACCCCGTTTGTCCTCATATCCCGGATGCTTCTCGCCTACCCCTCCAACTGCATCCCGAGAGTCGGCGTCCTCCAACGCACGTTCTCCCCCTTCCTTTGGAGTACTGGTTTCTACGCATTCATATTCTTCCTCTTCGGCCCTGTCCTTATCCAAGATATCCTCATCCCCATCCTCATCCTCTCTATTTCCAAGCGAGAGCCTCTTCGGATGCGGACTAATCGGTCTCCCCCACTCTTCCATCCGCTCACGCGCCTCTCTCGTCGGCGGGTCCATCTTCGTCGGCACCATGAACGCCAAAAACTTGCCCGTGAAGTCCCCCTCGCCCATCGAAGGACCCTCCTCATTCTCGCTATCCGAGTCCGACCAGCCGTTCCCGGCCGTGCCGGCGTTGTCTGCAAAGGCGACATGGTTGGCTCCACCCCCGAGAGCACCGTCACTATACGAATCGGACCAACCGTTGTTTGCCGCACCATCGTCATCGTCTCCTATGTTAGAGAAGTCAAAGGCAGGCGGGACAGAGGACTCGGAGCGGAGAGAGCTCGGTGTAACGCCAGACGGCGTCGAGCTCGAAGCAGGGCCTGACGCAGAGCGTCTTTCATTCTCCNAAAAAGTTCAGATCCAAATCCATCTCGAAGTCAACCAAACCTTCAGATGCATCGGGTGTCCCGAACGAGCCAGAGGGACGCTGGACCCGCACGGACGGCGGCGGTCCAACGAGCAGAATGGGATCGTCTCCCGGCGAGGCAGGCGGGGGTGGGGACTTCAGGTCAATCTCGGGTGGCTCCGTCTTGATCCACAGATTCTGAGCAGGCTTATTATCCTTACCCGACGCCCGCTTCTTCTTCGCCGCCGCCCGGCGCGTGGGTTTGCGCTCGACGAGCGGTGCAC
>SGPK01000318.1:0-28883 GCA_004802695.1 Phellinidium pouzarii
CCCCCCACATCATCCAGCTTGCGCGAGTGACCCCCCTCCCCTCCCCATTTTTACCTCATGCCTCCGAGACGTCACAACGAAAACAAGACGATCACTGAGGAAGGACCGCCCACTCCCGTACAACGGCGGTCAGCGAAGTCCGGTCAGAACATTGTCGCGACTCCAGCAATTATTGCTCAACGTATGTACATCATATTCTACCACGTAACGCAAACATCGACTACCAGTATATACTTAAAACAGAGGCCGACATACTGGAGAAGCGAAGGCGCACAGAAGAACGAAAATCAGCACTAGAGAAAAGACGCCAGAAAATTGAAAAGCTCATGAAGGAGCAACGTGAAGATGAGCTTGCAGATGAAAGTTCTGATGATGGTGAGCACTTAAGAAAGACGGTAACTCCTGCAAATGCGATGGTGTGTATTTATTTCAATGAAAATGAAGTACATATGACTGATATATTGTGTGAGTTCACGACTCTTACTGCAGAGTCCGTGGCACCGACGAAGAAGCTTGTGCAACGCAAAACAGTAGTCCCTCAAAGCCATCGCCCCGTCCTCAAGAGTCTTACCAATACGCAAGAGCATGACGCATTGGACTCCTACGACGACGGCGACGATGACCGCCTCCCTATCAGTAGCGGCGGAGGTGCGTTTTTCAAGTTACTTTACTTTGTCCCCGGCTGTATATTGCTCAGGCTTATTTTGTGATTCTAACCTATGACTTAGCCTACGGCACTGAATCACAGGATGAGATAGACAACATCCATGCTGATGAGAGTGATGGTGATGTCATCGTGCACAATGATGCTGTCAACAGCGTGAATGCTAGCTCGCCAGACGATGAAATTGAAAGTCGTGATAAAACGACAATCGCCATAGGTGCGTAGTATTATCATTATCACCTGCCTCTACTAATAAAGCTCATCGCCGCTCAAGTAAACCGTAAGCGTTCCCACTCAGCCACCATCTGTACGGTTAACAAGAAGGCAAAGACGCGTGTGCCGCAGATGAATGCGCTGCGAGTATCGACTTCAACTTCAAAGCCGAAGAATGGGGACTATAAGGGAGACGACCACAAGCTTCTTGTTCGCACCGAGGTCCACTACCGTGCCATGATCTGCACGATCGATGCTTTCCCTACAAAGAGACTTATCGATGAGTTCACAGATAATGCATGGACGAAGGCTGTTTCTGAATTAGGCATAAACCGTCCAATCACGGATGATATGCGCAAAGTGGTATGATGTTACTAAACATACTCTTGTTGCGTAGTTGATACCATTCTCTCACAGATCCAATCCCACGCATCTCAAGTGCGTGGTGAAATCAAAGGAAATGCGGCATCCCTTATTGTGGCGAATTACTTTGTTGGTGTCAGGAAGAATGGCATCCAAGAGAGAGTCGCTATGCTTCTGAATAGTCTGACGTTTGTGTTTAAGGTATGTGAATATACAGTACTTATTATTATCCCATTTGACTATGTTTCAATGCAAGGATCCGGAAACTCGTTCCGAACCCTTTCAGCACCTGATTTTTCAGGATCTTCTCAATAAGCAGTGGTTCAATAAGCCGAACGGCGACGGTATCATCTGCAAGTCATATTACACTAAGCCCCATGTCCCCATTCCTACGCTCGCACTGATGTTAACTACGGTTTGTTGTTCGTAAATGCTGAATATGCGTATGTCTGACTTTGTTATTGTCAGGTCCAGTCTAGTCTCGAAGAGTACAATACTGGGAATTATACACAGATCAGTTTCTCTCATCTTGCATATGAACTTAAATACCGCCAGAACCTCGTATCAATCAATGCATTCGCAACTCAGGTAAAAGCCAATAACTATGTCCCACAAGTACTCAAAAGAATGACGAAAGCGGCCTTGTGAGCATTCTTTTTCTACGTCCTGGCATACTATTAATTTATGTTTGTAGTGAGCATGCGGGAGTGCCACAAGACGAGAATGGTCTGGTGTCAATGCTCACTTCCAATGATTTTGAAGCTGCAAAGCTTGTAGTCTTTTCTGACGAGGAGTAAGACTGTTAATTCTCTAAAGCCGTCCGCGTTATTTGTCTGCAGTCGCAATATACCTGTCTTTAGATCTGTCTACTGCAATATACCGTCATCTTTGGCCTTTTTTTCCTTTTGTGTGCTGCGAAATCAATAGAACAGCTATAAGTTCAAAGCAAATATATAATTTCACCTAGCATGAGGTGCGTCTATGGATTCTATATAGCGCTATGGAGTTCTACAGAGATATAGTACCTTCTATGGAGTGCTACATAGTTGGGACTTAGCTTTCGGATCTATCGGGTCTATATTATCTATAGTTTCTATATAGATCTATATAGAATTCTAGTTTTTTGCTGATGTGGGTCTAGAGACGAGGAGATTTGGGATGCTATTATTGTTGATATTCAGCAACGTTTAGAGAGCATTTATTGATGCATAAATAGAGTCTCAAAAGACCATAAGCTAAGTATAATAATCTACATATCGAAAAAGCGAGCTTTAGATATCAAAAAAATATTGGTGACGATGAGGTAACTTGCACAGCATATGTACCTACTTTGCAGAGCAGAGCAACAAATATACATGGACACAAAATAGCAAAAGAACAAAGTGAATCGGATCAACAAGACGAAAAGACCCAGTACGCCACGGAAAATACTGCGCCGCATCAGCAAGTGGTCTTTGCGCTGAAGTTCCACTTTGACTTTCCGTTGGAGGTAACACCCCATCCTTCGATAGTGTCGTCCCAGCTGCGCCACATCCACCCGAGATTCTTGGCCTTGAAAAAATCACTGCAATGGCTATCAAGCAAGTTCCAATAAGCTTCCTCTGACGAAACAGAGACAACAACATTCTTGCTGTTCGGCGCGAACTCATCCTTGTTGCTCGGCCAGCCAGTCTACACAAGAGTTTCGATAATTAATCCGAGTGACGAGATGCAAGAATAATATATACCTGAGTCACAAGAAGGGGTTTGCCTTTCGCGATGCTCTCGAAATAACTTATGTCTTTCGTGAAGTCTTTCCACGAGGTTGAACTACCACCGCTCTCTGCGTCGGAAGAGAAGTATGGGAAGTTGTTTATCATGAAGAAGTCGACAGCATCGACCACCGACGAAATACCCTTTGAACTCTGCCAGCCGTACGCCATGTCTGAGATGGAGACGGGAACGTCGGATAGGCCTGCGTTCGCAAATGCCTCTTTCATCTGTCGGATGTACTTAGCGAGGTTTCCTGGAGAGCCGAAATCGTTGTCGTACAAGGGCTGTGAATGGAGAAGAGATGAAATGAAATGAGTGAAGGGGGCGCTCTTGTGGAATTGTTGTCATACCTCGTCACCTACGNAAAAAACGAATTTATAAGTCATGGGACAAGATTGGAAGGTGTATGTCTCATACCAAGGGCGACCGCCAGTACCGGACCTGGACTATTGATAACAGCCTGATAATATTTGTTAAGCGATCAAATCGAATCCCAATAAAAGTTGCCCCACTTTTGTTACGGCGTTGATTCTCGGTACAGTGGTGGTGGAGAATGATTGGCCGCTGTCAACGAGGGTCCATACGAGGGGAATGATGTTGAGACCAGCAGTACCAGCCGCTTTAATGACCTCTGGAGCCAAATAGCCATCTGAATTAGCTTTCCCGAGGCCTCCAATGAATGAAGAGACATGTGACATACCTTCATAATAGGAGGCATCATCGCCATTTCCACAGTAGTCGAAGGTAATGACGTTCCGAGCGCCCTTTGTACGCATTTGTTTGAAGTCTTGTACCAGCTGCGAGGACGACGGGCAGTTCTAGTAGGTGATTGTGGGTCAATCCAGTATAAATGTATGATAAAGACGGAATTATCATACATCGAGGGCGTAAACAAAACCCTCAAATCCAAACATGCTTTTCAGCTTGTCCATCCTTGATTGGGTCGCAGCCTCAGACCTAGCACTCGGTACTGCAAGACTTCCGGAGACCATATGACCGAGGACAGAGACCCAGAAGAAAGCGCAGAGGGCGACTAGCATCATGGAAGAAAGGCGTATGTGGACGAATCTGTCTGTAAGAGTGAAGGACATTGCAAGTCGCTGCACTGCTCTTTATATGTTATTTCCAGAGTACCCCGGCCATACACCCTAAAACGACATCGGATCCGGGCAGTGGACAGAACAAGAGACTGGATCTATCCATAAGCACATGCCACAACGCCGGTGCTTCAGATGCATGTGTAGAAAGAACGTCGAGATCTCCGGAACGCGGTATGATTGAAAAGAGACAGACTTATTCCACGAATGTTCACATAACTCGCTGCATCTGTTGAAGTGCCAGCGGATCCTCGAGTCTCAAGAAGATGGTTTGCATTGTAGATCCATATGGACTGTCTTAACTTTAAGTGTCCATGTTCACCGACCACCAGGAGAAAGAAGTATTCAACAGGTAACAATGGCAACCCCAGAGCCAAGGAGACAAGAGCTTGCTTTGGACCAGGACCAGCGTCNTTCAGAAAGACCAACAGCGCCACGTGGCATGACTGCCTTTGACAGCGGCCGCAAGACCGTATATGCCAACTCCGAGTCGTTGGTCGATGCAACTTGAAACGATCTCTTTCGCTGGATACACGCTGCAGACATATGGGCTTCTGTCTTGCAGGCAGATTTCTCGATGCATCTATCTACATGTGGGTCTCGGTTCTTTAGTGGCTTGGACTCCGGACTGACTTGGTCAAATCCGAGTCCCCATTCGGTCCTGCAACTTGCCAGACTCCTCGCAATATCATGTACGTTGCTTAGGCATACGTATATCTATCTAACATGAAGCTCTGGAGCACGTATAATCTCCGAGAATCCTTTTACGGACTATCTCAGGCTGTTGACCACGAGATCATTTTAAAAAGAAATTCATTTGCATATCTCAGTTCGTCGCCATCATCAAGAATTCAAGTCAAGTAGTAGCAGTCGCGCTCGGTGCAGTTCGTACTTCTGATATTCACTNAAAAAAGACATGTGCTACAGGAGACGAGGATGCTTGATTCAGTGTTGGGACCGACCATAGGGGAGGGATCAATGACTAATATCCATATAAGTATATTTGTAATGATTTGTAATTATATACTGCATTTGGAAGCATCAACATTTGATGTTGAGAAGTTGATCTACTGCCGTATTATCTGCGCTAGTTAATATCAGTTTTTGTCTACTTTATGAGCTATCGACCCTTATCGACCCCTCCGACCGTATACCTACCCGGGTCGATGGAAAATCCCACCTACCCGTTATAGACCCATTGACCATTGACCCAACACTGGCTTGATTAGCTAATTTGAGATCAATTAGTAGCATCTAATTATGTGGCTTCAAGCATTTATACGATTACGACGCTGGCTCTGTGGACAATCTAGCCAAATGCATACGTCGCATTCAGTTTAACAGCTTTCCGTACCTCTTCAGCGGATACGCGAGGTGGCGGTAGCCTTACAACATAACATTAATATTGCAAGGGGATGCCTCTTCTGGTGTTTCAGGTTTGTCCGGCGGTCTTCGCCTTACATGACAGTTACCCGCCATTACTTATTCTTTTTCCACGGACTAGCTGGCCGAGTAACAAGAAATAGTGCTAAAGTATTTTGCTGATTTCTATTTCTGTTAGCATACGAATTCAATCTGGGTTTTGGGTTGAACATGGCTCCAAAGGCAGGAAAACATAAATAACAATATTGAATTCGTACAACAACAAGCGACAACAGTTAGATGAAAAAAAAAAATACAATAATAAATCTTGAGTAAGTGTATAATAAAAAAAAAAGACATGTTAGGAATAGCCTTGCATTTTCGCGTGCTGGTCAAGCTTCTCAATGACCTCAATCTGCTCTTCAGTAGACATACCGCCGCTATATTGAGATGATATATAAATGCTGTAAAGGAAACGAAAGGGAGGAAGAGCTTACAATTTGGCTGCAAAGGAAGGAAGCTCATTAATTCCATTAATGAGTCCAATTTCTATCATCGCCCTCTGCCTTGCCTCGATCCTTGTCATCGAATTAAGTTAATATTTAAGCAATAACTATACGGTTGATGAAACCCTCACTTTGACTTCGGAGAGAGAGGAGCTTTGTGGTGAGCACGTCGAGGAGGCCATTCAGTCCCAGAATCGACACGAGGACGTGAGCCACGCCCTTGCCCTCTTTCTGGGGAATCACTTTCAGCCTTTCGTTTGCGGTATTTCTATCCTGCCCATTAGTACCAGAAAATATAAAAACTAGGATTAAGTGACCGTGGTCCATACTTTTAAAGTCTCCTCTTCCATCCGGCTTGGGCGAAACAAATCATCGTTCTGATGTGTATATCTGATAGATCCGGCGCTTAAGATCTGCTGAACATTATCAATAGTTTCACCATTTTGAGACGATGGCAAATCTATGCAACGCCCATTATTTATTCTGATGAAAAATGAAAATACAACGAACTCACCGTCATCAAGAAGTAGTGATGCTAGACCGCGCAAGTCGCCCTTTCAAACACATACAAAGGTCAGCTCTATTGATCTGGACTGCTCTTTGGAAGAAAAACTTACAACGTCTTCGTGGCTCAATGACTTTGCTTCTGCATCCAAGGCCTGTTTTGCAGTAGTGAGACNTTTTTCGTTTCCCTTTCTTATTTCCATCTTTTGCATTCATATTCGCAAGCGCCCAGTCGAACTCAGCTAGGTGTGCCCTTTCTATCTGAAGAATTGTCTATGGTGAGACGAGGGCATAGACAAATGGAGTCAAAGCAGATTATCCATACAGTCATTTTCGTTGCGAGTGTATTTTCTTGTAATTTGAAAAGATTATCTGCACCAAATAGTTCACCCCTCCTTTTGATATCGCCCTGCACACCGTCGAAATATCTGACGTATGGAGTCATTGTAAATTTTATTAACAGTTTTAGGTATTAAACCCTCAGTACCTTGTTTGGTGGCTAGCTTCGTAGCCAATCTTCATCATCTGTTGTTTATAGACTTGTCGAGCATATATGAGCTCCTCTATCGAACCTGCACCGAGAAGACGATAGACATGAACATCGCGGGTTTGGCCAAAGCGGTAGGCACGATCCATGGCTTGGAGGTCGTGCGCCGGGTCTTTGTTTTGAGGTCAGCATTAGTTGAAGTATTATTACAGCGATGGCTAAAACTTACTCCAGTTGGGATCTAAAGAATTATACTGTCAGTAACATAGTAACGGGGAAAGAGAATTTAAAAATACCAAAGATGACAACTTTATTAGCACCTGTCAAATTAAGACCTGTTCCACCAGCTAAAGTAGATATTAAAAATATAAAAATTTCTGGGTCGTTATTGAATTTGTCAATTAAAGCCATTCCTGAGGTAGACGTTAAAAGAGATCACATGCGGGATGATGTCATGCTTACTTTCGTTCTGCTTTGTGGATCCATCCAACCTGCAAAAGCTATAACCTGTGTTTGATGGGCAAATCAGATCTTTTGGGAAAGAAAGAGTACAGCACCACACAGGCTCACTATTGCTATTTAGATGATAGTCGAGCATATCCAGTAATTTCACAGATTTTGTGAAAATTAAGACTTTATCTGAATGGGTCTTTTGCCAACCCTTCAGGAGCAAATTCAGAACCTAGTCTTTACATGAGGATTAGATATAAGGGCCACAAGCATATAGACAACGCACGTCCCACTTTCCACAGAACTGTGGTAGTAAAATTGCAGGTCCATATTTGGGGATGGATTCACCTGGGAATGCAATTTTAGAAATCTCTCGATTTCGCTTAGTCTGTAGAGTAATAAATCCATAAAAAGCGAATAGAGCGCCTAATGACAGACGTACTTGTTCCGCGGTATCATCAGGAGCTACACAAGAGGATAAGGGACTGTGCACTGCATACAGATATCGTTCAGCTTACAAGGAAGAATGAGAGCAAGGTGATTTGAAATCTTCAACAGAACTGTCAAATATGTGAAGAAATGCCCAGTCTCCATCGAATGACAACATTTTGTTCGCCTGAATACGTATAAATGAGAAACGAGGGCGCAACGTCAAATTGTCTAGGAAGGCTTGTTTAAATGAACATACCTCAAGCCTGAGCCACAATCGCATGGCATTGCTCCACCAGATGATTCGGTACCATTAATCTTCAAGCGTTCTTCCCTATGTGTGAGAATACGCTTATATACTAGTATTTGTTGAGGGGTCAATGGACAGAAAACTACTTCATCAATCTTCTGCGGAAGCTATTATATTGTGTAGTGAGTAATAATGATGTCTATAATGAAGCTTTCGCTCACCTGAAGACGAATGAGATCCTTAGTCCTGTTAGACATTTGATATATTTAACGATAAGTTTGACGATGGGAGATTTCAAAACGAACCTTCGCAAGAAGAACAAAGGCAGCAACTTGTTGACAAGAGTATGTGCTACTGCCTATTCAATAATCATTAACTGAGTTCCCTAATTGTCGGTCAGGAATATTACAAACCTTCGCAATAGTCCTCTCACTCTCAGACGCCTTTGCACTCTGTCCGACAGCAAGAGGTTTGGAGACATAATTCTTCCATGCTTTCAAGCTATCCAACTTCCCGGGATTTGACCAATCGAGAACCGTCCACAGCTCATCATGTGTTTTGTATTGCTGTTCCTGTAAGCCCAAATCGAGTTTTACATTTAAACATATTGAATGCCAATGTTATCTTCGACGTCGGGTTTTTAAGCTTGTGGGCTTCATCAACAAAAATAACAGACCAAGGCAGATCGCTGAGGAGCTCAATGTCACCGCGAGCCGTATCAAAGGAAGTAATCACTGAAAGAGAAGAGTATTCTTATTTTTCAGAGTTCCAGGCATTGCATCGCAAACAACTCACAAATGTCAAGTCGTCCCAGCTTAAAATCTTTGAGAGCTTGTCGTCGTTCTTCCGGAGGGCCTACAAACATCCCAACTTCGAAATAACCCCACTGTCATGAGGCATCAGTCTTTGAGTTCTAGTTGTAGGTAAGTAAACGAACTGTTTCGAACTCGCGCTGCCAGTTGTGTGCAACTGTGCTTGGTGCGATGACCAAACAAGTCGGCCATGTCGCATTAGCTGGTGGGAGACGTTTGTGTTCCTTCCATTCTTGGCTGTCTTGCAGGCGTGATACGTGCTTGTGACGTCTGCCTACATCCCGCCTGTCGTTATGTTTCTTCATGATTGCAGTCAGAAAGGAAATGACTTGTATTGTTTTTCCCTGGAGAGAAAAACACATTTCACATATACATCATATACAAGACTATATCAACTCACTAGTCCCATGTCATCACCAAGGACACCTCCGCCTCCCTTCTTGTAACGATCCCAGAAGAAACGGATTCCGTCTCGTTGATATTCGCGAAGAAAGGCGTTTATTGGTGCCGGGACTCTCGTGTCAGTATCCGCATCAAGTATTAGAGACAAGAACACCTGGGAGGTATCCCTCGGAAACGATGGCCGAGGGTTCAGAGACTGTACAAGTTAGTCAATAGACGTACTGTCACAAATTTAAGTCGGGAAAAATAATTTACGAAGACATCTTCCTCATCAAAATCATCATCCGATTCTGTCTCGGAACTAGCACAGACAGTTGATTGGCTCGATTGTCGTTTAGCATCGTACTTCGCCTTACTTTGGGTTTGGCTCAACGTTGTTTCATTCTTCATCTGTGAGTTCATTGGTGCAAACATGTCGTCCGCTTCCGAATCAGATTCTGTGACAGATTCATCGTCTTGACAAGGTAGCATGTTAGAACACATGAAATTGGGAAGGCAAGAGATCCGCCACTTTTGCTTACCGTTTGCAGGAGGTGCAGCTTTTGAGGCTTGGGTCACAGATACCGCAAGTTTGCGTGATTGTGATTGACAACTTTGGGTGGCCTCAGTAGGGGTATTTCTGTCGAGATCTTGAGAACACAATCCGTTTATGAGAGCGATGTTATTTGTAGNAAAAAACAAAATTTGACACTTACCTGTGCTTGACCCTTTAGGCCACAATGAAGCAGGACGTTGTGAGCTGAACTTCTGAGAAGGTGGTGGGGATTTTCTACTGGGATAATCATTCTCTGAATACTCTTCGTCGTCGTCGATGTCCACGTCATACTCGTCTTCTTCAGATTCTGAGCTCTCAACCGCACTCTTCAACACTGATGAGAATTGAAGTTATTAATGGTAAGCATACATATTAAACGTCAGGAGCGCGTACGAGGGCCAAACAAGTCTACGAGGATGCTCTGAGGTTGATTTTGTGATGTCTTAGGACCTAGAGGAAGATTTGAATGTAGGACAGTCAGAAGGGAATTCACAAATCAGTCTATTGCTCTAGCTCGCCTCCCGGTTTCTTCGAAGTGGTTGTCTCACGACCGAATTGCCGTTGCCCGCCTCGACTATCAGGTTCAGATGTCTTACGACCTTTTCTCTTTTCCTTTCTCTCATATTCATATGGTGCATTGTTGATAAAATCTGGATCCGATTCTTCAGAATCTGAAATTGCTTGATGGGCAGCAGTCGCGGAACGCGGTTTAAGTTGCCGCGTTTGAATTGACCCAGGTGCCAGCTTTGTTTGATCCATTGAAGTCTTCGAGGACCTTATCACACAAAGGATGATAACTTTCGAATGCGCGCTGGTTAGGTTTGGTGCGTGCTGTTTACTGCCGCTGGTGGTCAGTGACAAGTTTAGTTTGAGTTAGTTACGGCCGTGACGGAACCTCAGTGGTTGCTTTAAATGTCACTGTGACCAAGATAGACGCGCTCGTCACACGATAGTAACGTAACGGTATCTTGAAATTTTGACCAAGTGCTGTCGTGATTCTGCTGCCTTCAGTCCTACATTATGCGTTATTCCAGATTGCTTTAGACTTTCAATTCTGTCTGTCTTTTACCTAGGAAACGATATAACCTATAAAGAAAGTATGGCTATCACTCCCGAGCACGAAAGTCCCAGTGACGAGGACTGGGACCATGGTACGAACTGGCGCGGGCTCGGTCTGACTGACCCAATTAAAAGTGTTGAGGTGCGTAAGAGATTCGGGCAGGATTGTGGAATATCTAATATCACTTCTATTATGTAGGACAAGTGGTTGTTACTACCGGCTTTCCTGAAAGTCAAGGGACTCGTAAAGCAGCATCTCGACTCCTTTAATTACTTCGTCGATGTGGATATTAGGAACATTGTCAAGGCAAATAACAAGGTCACCTCTGATGTAGACCCACGCTTTTGGCTGAAGTACACCGATATCCAAGTTGGTTTTCCTGACCGTACCGACGCCGACGCGATCGACAAGAGTGTTACCCCGCATGAATGTCGTCTGCGCGACGCAACCTATGGGGCACCTATTCTTGTTACGATCCAGTACACGCGCGGAAAGCAGGTTGTACTACGAAAGAACGTCAACATTGGGAGAATTCCAATTATGCTTCAAAGTAACAAGTGCGTTTTAACCGGTAGGACGGACGCTCAGCTAGCTCGGATGCAAGAATGTCCGTTGGATCCGGGAGGATATTTTGTGGTGAAAGGGACCGAGAAGGTTATCTTAGTACAGGAGCAACTGAGTAAGAATCGTATAATCGTGGAGAACGACCTAGTTAAGGGCGTTGTGCAGGCATCTTGTACATCGTGTGTGGCTTGTATCTACTTTTTTGGATTTTTATGAACGCTGCTCCATAGGTCAACTCACGGAGGCCTCAAGTCAAAGACCTATGTTGCGACGAAAAAGGGGAAACTATATTTGCGTCACAATTGTTTTCACGAAGACATTCCTATTGTTGTCGCCCTCAAAGCATTGGGACTACAGTCTGACAAAGAGATTCTGTTACTCACTGCCGGAACCTCCGAGGCATACAAATCCTCCTTCTCACCGAACTTAGAGGAGGCAGCGAAGCTGAACGTATTCACGCGGCACCAGGCACTTGAGTATATTGGGAGTCGTGTGAAGGTGAACAGGCGGTTGATAGGCCCTCGCCGGCCACTATGGGAGGAGGCTCTGGAGGCTCTTGCAACGATTGTTCTTGCACATGTCCCGGTGAATCAGATGGATTTTCGTCCAAAGGCGATTTTCGTTGCGACAATGACAAGGCGAGTATTGATGTGTATAGATGACGAGAAGATGGTAGATGATCGCGACTACGTGGGGAACAAGCGTCTTGAGCTAGCCGGTCAACTTTTAGCGTTGCTATTCGAGGATCTCTTTAAAACGTTCAACACGAATTTGAAGTCTGCCATTGACAAAGTCCTCAAGAAGCCTTCACGAACATCTGAGTTCGATGCGTTCAACACGATGCAGTTCCAAGGCGATCATATCACTGCAGGCTTCGTGCGAGCCATCTCCACAGGCAACTGGTCGTTGAAACGTTTCAAAATGGAGCGCGCTGGTGTTACTCATGTCCTCAGTCGCCTAAGTTTCATCAGCGCACTTGGCATGATGACACGCATTTCATCACAGTTCGAGAAGACACGAAAAGTGAGTGGACCACGCGCTCTCCAGCCTAGTCAATGGGGTATGTTGTGTACCAGTGATACGCCTGAAGGGGAAGCTTGTGGTCTCGTGAAGAATCTGGCATTGATGACGCACATCACAACGGATGTAGAAGAGGAACCTTTGGTTCGTCTGGTACACTCCCTGGGCGTCGAAGGTAGGACCCTGTTTTGGTAGATACTGCCTAGATCTGACCTTTCTTTTGCCAAGACATTTGTCTTGCTACGGGAGCGGAGATTTACGGCCAGAACTCTTTCGTAGTCAATGTGAACGGTACAATCATCGGCCTCACTCGTTACCCTACTCGCTTCGTGCAGAACTTCCGCCGCTTGCGTCGAGCAGGTCGGTTCAGTGAGTTTGTCAGCGTATATATTAACCACCATCACCGTGCCGTGCACATTGCAAGCGATGGAGGGCGAATTTGCCGGCCAATGATTATAGTAGAGAATCAGCAACCGAAAGTGACTAGTGATCACATTATGGCACGTAGTGTGAATTTCTCGAATGCTGCTGAATCTAACTACTTCGTTTTAGGAATTGAAAAAAGATCTCGTTACGTTCGACGACTTCCTCCGGCGAGGCCTCGTTGAATATTTAGACGTCAACGAAGAAAACGATTCGTACATAGCACTTTACGAAAACTTGATTGTGCCGGCCACCACACACCTCGAAATCGAGCCCTTCACTATTCTCGGCGCTGTTGCCGGTCTCATTCCTTATCCACACCACAATCAGTCGCCTCGTAACACTTACCAATGTGCCATGGGCAAACAAGCTATTGGCGCGATCGCGTATAATCAACTCAATCGTATCGACACGCTCTTATATTTACTTGTATACCCTCAGCAACCGATGGTAAAGACGAAAACGATTGAACTGGTCGGATACGACAAATTGCCTGCCGGTCAGAATGCTACGGTTGCAGTCATGAGTTTCTCAGGTTATGATATTGAGGATGCATTAATTCTTAACAAGGTGTGCTAGGTTTTTCCTAGAGAGTGCACATAGATTGTTTATGTTCTGGACAGGCGAGTCTGGATCGTGGATATGGTCGCTGCCAGGTCATGCGGAAAAATGCAACTCTTATACGCAAATATCCTAATGGCACGTGAGTAATTATGTCTTTGTGTTACTGCTGGTCAAATATTGATTTTACCTACAGTTTTGACCGCCTTGCTGATGCACCGCTAGACGAAAATGGTCAAGTCCAGAAAAAGTACGACATCATTCAGATGGACGGCCTTGCTGGCGTCGGTGAACGAGTCGATCCAGGCGATGTATACGTCAACAAGCAGTCACCGACGAACGCAAATGATAATTCATTCACGGGTCAAGCTTCCTCTGTTGCATACAAGAACACGCCGATGACGTACAAGTCACCTGTTGCAGGGAACATTGATAAAGTAATGCTCACAGACACAGAAAATGACCAAACTCTTGTGAAGGTGCTCATTCGCCAGACACGAAGACCAGAGCTTGGGGATAAGTTCTCGTCAAGGCATGGACAGAAAGGTGTTTGTGGCTTAATCGTGAATCAGGAAGACATGCCCTTTAATGATCAAGGTATCAATCCTGGTGAGTATTTTTGTGTAATCTATTTAGCTATGCCCGTCTTGACGGACACATAGACTCTATCATGAACCCTCATGGTTTTCCCTCTCGTATGACTGTCGGGAAAATGATTGAGCTTCTGGCTGGCAAGGTACTTTCTTCTCTCATGTCTCTTAGACCTCCATTGATTTGTCATACGAAGGCTGGTGTTCTTGACGGCAGCCTTCAGTATGGAACTGCTTTCGGTGGCTCTAAAGTGTGTATTCTTTTTTCCTCTTTGCAATCGTTATTGTTAAGCTGCTCCTGCAGGTTGAAGACATGTCTAGAATTCTCATTGAGAAGGGCTTCAACTATGCCGGAAAGGATATGCTCACCAGTGGGATCACCGGGGAGCAGTTAGAAGCTTATGTGTACTTCGGGCCCATCTACTATCAGGTACTCGGCTTTATACCGAACGTTTCATCTAGTCGCTGAATCGTTTTATAGAAACTGAAGCACATGGTTATGGATAAAATGCATGCTCGAGCACGGTATGACTTATTTGTTACGACGCAATTGATAGTAGCAGAGTTAAAATCAAATTATAAATTTAACAGTGGTCCTCGAGCAACGTTGACACGTCAACCAACAGAAGGTCGCTCTCGCGAGGGTGGTCTTCGTCTTGGGGAGATGGAGCGCGATTGTCTCATCGGATACGGTGCAACGCAGCTTCTACTGGAGCGTCTCATGATTTCCTCTGACAAATTCGAAGTCAACGCATGTCAAGAGTGTGGATTGATGGGCTATAATGGCTGGTGTCCGTATTGTAAGAGCTCGAAGAAAATGGCGCAATTGACGATCCCGTATGCTGCAAAACTTCTGTTCCAGGAGGTATGTTTCTCGAGTTGAATTCTGTAATGAATTGAGTTCTGATTTGCACTTGCGTCTTAGTTGATGGCTATGAACATCGTTCCTCGCCTCATCCTGGATGACGCGTCATAGCGTAGTATGCCGATGGAACCAACGGAAATTCTTTATTTTTTATGCATGTCGTTTATGCATTAGTCTCGATCCAATGTGTATTACCGGTACCACCAAATTTGTTGTAGCACAAACATCGTATCAATTTCCAGTGAACGGTCATATTTTGGGTATTCATTGATTGATATATGGGTACGGCGGCTGGATCGATTCAGCTCAGTTATGGTTATGAAGAAATCGAGATACCGGAAGTCTGCTTTTTTATTTATTTTAAATTGACTGTTTAATGTAAGGATACCGTGACTCTGGAATAAACGTAGAAAGTTGGCGCGTCGCGTCAACTCTATCTTGACTCGTAACCATGTCTTCAGCACCTGAGCCTCCACCTAAGGACGTCCGTCAGTGCGATCGATCGAGTACCGTCCCGTTAGCTAACTTCTTCACTAGTTCCCGAAACTACTACGCTAGCTGAAAGCTCTATACCAACGATAGTAGAGCCCATTGCGTCGGGAACAAGCGCTGAAGCATCTGGTATGTGCTGAAAGTATTATCATGCCATCTGTAGTTGTAATGGCATCTGGAATGAATAGATATGTCGTCTCTCAGTCCTTTTGAATTGCAGCAGTTGACACAGGTCTGTAAGCCCGCTCCTTTAAATCTACTCGAAGTATATTTTCTGAAGCATACACTGCAGAATGTGCTGGACGAGACTGCTTCTTCACGACCCTTGATAACGGAGAGTATTCCGCTCGCCGCTCTGCGGGAAGAATATGAAAACGGTTCAGGCTCCTTTGTCCAACAGATCGACTATTTGCGGAGCCTAGGTTTTACCAATATACTAAGAACAAGGGGAGATGGCGATTGTTTCTACCGATGTGCACCTATCTCATTTTATTATTGTTTCCTTGCCTAATTATTCAGCTCTCGCCTTCGCATGGATTGAGCGCATGGTAATCTCGCCACGGAACCAAACGGTCGAGGTTGCGAAAGCACTTTCAGTGTTGGATTCAGCGCTTTTGATCTTGAAGGCAGCAGGCTTCCAGGAACTCGCCTTTGAAGATTTCTACGACGTCATCACCTCACTTATACGACATATTATTGTTCCAGAGCCTGACGGGGAGACACTGACGCCACATATTCTGCTCGAGGCCTTCCAGGATCTTGAATGTGCGTTTAGAATCTCAAGAAATAGGAAAGCAGGCTTGACAGGCATCGATATGACAGTCAGCAACTGTATCGTTGTCCTCCTTCGTCTCCTCACGTCTGCGGCCATTCGTACCGATCCGGAGGCGTATGCGCCGTTCCTCTTTCACCCAGAATCCGGTGATGAAATCGTCCCACAAGAGTTTTGCGAGCATTATGTGGAGGCGTGTGGTAAGGAGGCAGGCATGTCAAAACCAATGCATTGTTCCAATTTTGACTATTTACGTTTTTTTTTCCCGGTAGATCATGTCCAAATCACAGCCCTGACAAAATTGTTGAAGTTGAACGTAGAGGTCGCGTACCTTGATGGGCACAGCGATGATGGTTCTGTTAGCTTTGTCGAGTTTCAGAATGTGCCTTTGGATGACAACGAAAATCCAGCAATGTGTTCATTGTATTATCCATTGTCCCCCAGATGCTTCTTCCTTCGCTTGTCTGGAATGACTCTAGAATAGTAGAAGCCACTTGAAGATTCAACCCCAACCCCAGATAGGCTCGGCCTGCCTCACTTTTATCCATTATGTCCATGCTTTGATCGAAGCTTCGTACTTGTCCACAACCACTCGAGGATGCGATATCATATCGAAAGCGCCGGATGTGATTGTCGTGCGCGATGATTACGACGAGGTGTGTCCGCTGCTTTCTGTTTGCACTGCGCAGTGTACTCGTAACTCGTTACTTGCTGAACCCCCTTCCTCCCCAGAATCCAGTGTTCCCGCTCTCCGTGACACTTACGCACGCGCCAATCTGGATCGGCGTGGTCCATGGACACTAGTGCATACCCAACGGCGACCTCGACGTGCTCATCTCGGCACACACGCATTTGTTTTCTCTGCTTCACCTGTGCTCTTGCTCTCTTTCCTACACTCCTATTCTATCTGTCTGTCTGTCTCCCTTTTCTTCACATGCAGCAGCGACGCAAAATGAGAGCTGTTTAAACGCGCATACCAACAGGTTCCATGCTACGGAGTTCGACGCGGGTGCGTGGACGGGCACGTTCACGGAGTACGTGTCTCCCTCATCCCCTCTATTCGTGGACATCTCTCTAAATCCAAACTGATCCACCCTACCTATCTGCACGCACACACACGTACAGCGACCCGCCCCCCCTCATTCGCACTCATGGACATCCAGGGCGCAGTCGTCGAGACGTACCTGTACCAGCTGCACTAGGGCGACATGCGCGTGGAGAAGATCGAGTGGCGGTGCGAGGCGCTGGCAGCTGTCGCTGTCGCTGGCCGGTCTNNGGCANCTGGGGCTGGAGGAATTGGGAGCGGGCTGGGGTCGCCAGTGCCGAGGCCAGGATTGCTGCCGCAACCGATACTGAGGAGTCCAGTGCCAGTTGGGGTGCAGGTGGGGGTGTACAGTTTGGAGGTGGGAGGGGAGGTAGTATAAGCTAAGTGGGATATTCACAACTATTAAAGTGACGGGAGATGCACTGAATATCTCGCAAGAATACGCAGGTACGAATTGACGGTATACTAATTGTTGAGCTTGATTCTGTGTCTAGTAAATTAGTTTTGTGTTTTCTCTGAAATTTGTATCCGCTTCCAAGCTGAGAACGGTATTATCTCATACTTGAGTTTTATACTTGAGCTAGTGGCTTGCGGAAAGGCAGACTTAGTTTGATACCGAAGATAAATATTCATACATACCCAATATTAATGGAAAATAGACAACCAAGTAGATTAATGGCCAACCGTATCACAACAAGTTATATAGACCCTCCATGAAATCGAAAGTCTTCGGGCTCTGCTGGGCCTGAATTCGAGGGTCAACTCCCTCGGAGAATGTGAATTTTATCAGTTCTCCCTTTATGGCGTCTATCTTAAATCAAAGTCTTTGCTAGTGACTGGGCAGAAATGACCACAGAATGTCGTGGCTGACCAGAACCAATCCTTCCCGGTATACAATGTATATATGCTTCGTGTCCCCGACAGCTTGTTCAAAAATGTGGCTCGAGGATATAGTATAGTGCTTATGTAGTGGTGACCAATGCACTGATTGTATAAGCATTTTTANTTTTTATTGCTATGTCCTCGACTCGTCTCAAGACTCAAGCTTAAGGTCAGACTTTGCATGCTTGTACCAGCCGACATCAGTGACCGCCGCCTTGTCGGCGTGCACGCTGAGCATGTCTCAAATGTCTCCAGCTCGGAGTTTCCAGGTCACTACCCTGACGAGGATTATAGATGGGACCTCACCGAGTTTAAGCGGGTGCGTGCTGGAGGGTATGCATACGCGACCAAGGCTTTAACAAACTTGAATTTGTGCGCTGCAGCTACTCCATCTAGATATAACGCGGCTCTCGCAGCGTAGCATCGAGCTCGACCTTGTCGGTGTCGATGCATCCATAGCCAATGCCGTGCGCCGCACTCTGATCGCGGACGTGCCCACTCTCTGCATTGAGGCTGTCTTCGTGTGGAATAACACAAGCCTCATCCATGATGAGATCCTCTCGCACCGCCTCGGGCTTATCCCGCTCAATGCAGACCCCTCCTTCTTCCAGATGCGCGGCGGTAAGTCCTCACGGTATGGGTATGCTACACCGCGCAGGGTACTTAATCTCTGCTCGTTCTTTCTCTTTCTTTCTTTCTTTCTGGCCGAACTAGAGAATGCAACGGACCGTGACACTCTCGTGTTCAGACTCGAAGTGTCCTGCACGAGAAACCCTGCCGCTCCTCCGCACAGCAACGACCCTGAAGAGCTCTACATCGACCATATCGTCACTTCCGGTATGTTAAAGTGGGTACCACAAGGTGAGCAAGCGGAACTTCCGCAGTTCCAAGTGCGTCTCCAACCTTCTTCACCCTTCTTTCCGCCTTTTGCTTAACCTGTTTCTTCTCATCAGAGAAAACCGCCAGGCCCGACGAACCCGAACATTGTTCTTGCGAAGTTGCGCCCCGGTCAGACGATTATGCTGGAGTGTCACGCTATCAAAGGCTACGGAAGGGAGCACGCAAAGTGGAGTCCAGTTGGTAAGCATCACCGTTTTGTCTTCCAGCTTGGGACTTGATGATGGTGTCTAGCGACGGCAACATACCGTTTACATCCGTCGGTTAAGATTTTGCGCCAACCTCCTCCTCATCTCGTGCGCAAATTTGCAGACTGCTTTTCACCGGGTGTGATAAAAATCATTGGGGAGGGAAAGCGTGAGTCATATTACTCTGAATAAACGATTTTGATCCTAACATTCCTTTCTTCCATTACGCACTGTCTCCTCACTTTCCCCTTCCGAACCTGTGTCCTATTGATTGCTGAATGAATCTAGCGGAAGCAAGAGTAGAAGTTGATGCTTGGAAGGAGCGCAATGAAAGTATGAGCCGTGAGATATTCCGCCACCCAGAATTTGCGGACTGCGTCAAACTTGGGCGTGTTCGTAATTGGTTTTTATGTGCGTGCGATTGATTGTGTTTCTCATTTAAAGCCTTTTTCTCAAATTCTACCGTCCGTGCTTAGTCAGTATTGAGTCTGAGGGCCCGTATGCCCCGGAGGATCTCTTCCCAACAGCCATGAATGTGCTCCGCACGCGCATCGATGTGTTACGTCGCGCAGTGGAGGCACTTGTAGCCGGGAACGATGAGACTCCCGAGGAAGAGGTGGATGAGGAGGGTGCACATGGTGGCGGCGCAGACGTTGTGATGATGGATTTGTGAGGTCCTCGGTTCACAACCTTCTAGGTCGTTATGGAATATTATTTCTATGATGAAGATGACCGCGGTGTTGGCAGGTCCTAGACATTGGGTTCCTCGCACCAAAAGGGAAGGCTTGCCATTCTCCTTCCTTGTGTGAACGAGGGGCACATTTATCATTGGGACGTGGAGAACGTGTCTGGCATCGGCTTCTGCTGAGGGCCTGAGCGGGGGAAAAATTAAAGACTTCACATAGATGTACGTGAAATGTAGACATTGATTAATGTATATAATCTAACTGTTGCATTGCGAAGTTCCGTGCTCGAATGTAAAATATGTGKTTTTTTTTTATATTCAAGGTTCAAGAGATGAAGGTCAGTTGTTAAGCATGCCGAAGAGAGACTTGCTGATTGTACGGACTATCGTGCTAAAATTTAAGAACCTACATATAGTTCCGATCTAAGAGGTTACTCTAGCGTATGCTTCTTCGGGCCCGTATCCATTTCCTTGTGTTGGGCCTCGATGACAGGTACCCCTTCCTGAACCACGCCGTTCTGCGACCTTCAGATAGGTTTGATCAAGGTATCCTTGGTCGCAAAAGTATATTGGCCAAAGAGCGCGCTCACATGAAGCACAACATAAAGGGAGCGATGGCCCTCCCTCTCGCTNCCCCCCCCTTCTTCCCGACATGGCTTTTGTCGCCATCTCATAACTCTCATATACATTGTACCTACAAGAACTCAAAAGTGTGACGTAGATGATGAGGGGCGACAGCAAAATTTCATATGTTTTCTTTTCTATTTTTCCTTCACGTTCGAGGAAGACAGTATTGAGGGACTGCAGGGTTATTTGGACAAACTCAGAGGCGTCTATGAACCTTCCGAAATGTAGAAGAGCTAGTTCCATTTCAACGTATATGATTTGTCTTTGGATTGCCATGTATAGTGCGTGCAATATCCTACTACTAGTCATTTCTTGATATGTATGTACTACTCCCCATACCTATGTAAGTGTGCGGAAGTCACGAACGCAGAACGGAGACGAATCTCGCTCTTTACGAACGTTTCTGCGAGAGCTGTTGCCTCAAGTATGTTGCTTTCTTACCAAACTCTTACATGATTTAATAAACAGGTTAGGGGATAGAACTTACGATATTATTTTGAATGTAACAAAAAATGTCGATTTAAAGAAATACCAGAATGCGTATCTTATCTTAGGTGGAGGAACATTTCGTGCGTAATTCTTCAGAATTCTTTGGAGCAAGTCAGATCTGCTAAATGATGATTTTGTAGAAGTCGATTACAAGGACGATGACATCTTCACGGCGCCTTCATTCGATGAATACAAATATGATTTCAATATTGTACACATCACAAGTCAAGAAGGTACTACAGGCGTATTTTGCGTTGGACTCCGACGTGGCTCGCAAGAACTTCATCAACGGTTGTGCGAGCTTTATCCTTGGTAAAGTTCATTTCTGTTACTGTAAGAAATCAGCTCTAACATGGTCTTCTAGATGGTCACGTTTGCAAAGCACAATAATTGGATAAGGGACACGAAGATGTTTGTAAATAAGAGTCTGTTTGGTAATCGATTTTGGCTGACATTTTCAAAAGAGTAATTGAGATTCTCATTGGAAGGGGATTGCCTCAAGAGCATGTTTGGCTAATCGGCAAGCAAGATTGTCGAAAAAATTATAATACCGATCGCGGTGAGCTCATGTGCTTTCCGTCAGCTTTAGCTCGAGGATTATACTCATGCAGATTTGCATTACTATATTCGGTGTGCTTAGAATGGGGGACCTTTACCCAAAACGAAGAAAAGATCCTATAAACAGAGATTTGAAATCACGATTTTTCTTATGATATAGTTTAGAACACTCGCGGGATATCGTCATAATGAGCCTGTACCCCGGTGCTTTGCTTTCGAGAACTTCTAGAGCTTAGATATTGTCAAAGAAGTTGCCATTAATGATGCATTCAGACCAAGCATTCTAGCATCACATCTAGTATCTATTTGTGAGGCCGTTTGGAACTCCATGACACTCGTTNGGGGGGCTATAAAACGTACGTTGACGAGGGACATTAATAGTGCCCGTGAACAAGCGGGTTTACTGCAGGTGCGTACTCTTAGGGGTGAATATGGCTTCCCAGTCCTCTTGAGCGCGGCAACGCTATTCGAAATTGTTGTAGACGACTTGTGGAAACTGTATTCATTATGGATATTCACTAAAGGATTCTTCATAATTGTTTTTCAGTTTGAGGTAGACGTGGGACCTCAAGTTATACCGGGCTTCAATGGCTGCGATGCTAATTTTGGAAGTATTACTCCACGAATATGACTTCACTAACGGTCTATGGCTCCCCTCGATGACGATGCGAAAATATACTTGTTCTGGAAGTCAGACCGAAGAATTACGTCGAAAACAAATGGCCTGGACAAAATTGGTGAAACTTTTTACATTGAAGGTGGAGCACTATTATACGACAAGGACTAACCTTCACATGGCTTTCCTCCTCCAGTTTTTTGCATTTTATTAAGGCATTAAGCAAGTGCGAACACGCCCTTTTATCTGTGTAGCTTTATTGATATGGGTTATGTAAGAAGCTATCTCAGCATTACGCATGACTCATCAGATGGAGTACTTCGACAAGCCACAACTTGAGAAACATTCTGCTATCTGACTAATCACATCGATTAAATAAAAGGTAAGCCGACACCGCCACCGTTATCAACTTTCGCAAAAATGTTCGGGGAAAGGGAAGGTGTCTGCGTAATTTCAGCAGACAAACTACGAGCTGTAGGACAATCGATCCATCTGCTCCTGAATCTGATTCTGAAATGCACTGTACTGTACGTATTACATGCTATCTACGCATTTTGATTTACAATCGCAATCCTATTCTTTACATGTTTCCTCTGTTTCGCTGCCTGTTGTCTTGAGGAAACGGAGGGTAAGAACTAAGGCATTCAACTAGCGCCTGCTGATGGGAGTGCTGTTTAAATGCTGCTTACTAATATTCCGCTATGGCCGCGAGTTTGGGTTTGGTGTGGAATACAAGTCTGCTATATTTTCGAAGTCGCCATGCTACCATCGAAACGTTACGTCTGGTCCGACTGCAACGCCTTGCTCAACACCGTGACCAGATGCTCATTGCAGACATGAGCACTACGGATGGTGCTCCTCCTGCGCTAAAACTGGACAATTCTGTAAGTTTCTCCTTTCGTGTGAAGTTGTCAGGGTGCGAGAAACTCACAATCATGTTTTTTGTATCATGTTCGGATAGTTTGGCGTCCTCTTTATCGCGTTTGTGTGAGTTTCATCGTCTATTTAGCACATTTAAGATTCTGGACTGCTGAAACAATGATTTCTAGATTGACGACGGCGTAAGACTCAGTTTCCTTGTTCGGATTTCGTTCTCTAAGTTTCTTTTTAAACTAGTTTGTGGGGTGCAGGCACTATTCAGTTTTATTACTATTGCGACGTATGTCTATCGAATTTCTACCTGAAGTTTTTGTTGACCTTTCTTACAGAGCGTTGATGTGCGGTGGAGGAAACTCTTAGTGACCTGCGTATGGATTCTCAATACCGCGCACCAAGTTTGCATCATCCAACCCCTGTACGTCGACTTCGTGAAGAATTTTAACAATATCCTCGCTCTTACTCGCATTGACAAGTATGTTTTATATTGTATTGATGGTACGGCACGCTGATGTAGTCCATCAGGCTGACGAACGACACGATCATTCTTTCCGCTTTCATCAATGCTCTCGTGCAAGCTCTCTTCGTCTTGCGCATCTGGTACTGTACGTTCGTCAAAAATCCCACTTAGAATCTCGACTATTAGCTCAAATTCCAGTGTGTATTCGAAGTGAGCTCGAAGAGTTACATTTTGACAGGTGTAGTCATCTGTCTCGTCATTGCGCAATTCACGGCGAGTGCAGTCTACTTCAGTAAGCAGGGCGTGCTGGCTGTAGAGGGGAATATACAACTTGTATCGACTGTAAGCGTCGAGACCGCCGCAACAGCAATCATCCCGATTACGGAGATTGTCATCGCTGGCGTGCTCGTATATCTTCTTCGGTCAATTCGTTCCGGGTTTGAGCGCACGGGCTCGGTCCTCAGACGTCTGATTATATACACCATAAACACGAGCCTTGTCATTGGATTGTGCGCCCTCGCGGCACTAATAACTGGCTTCGTGCTCCCTGACACCTCGCTGTATTCTTTGTTTCTTTTCATCATTCCGAAATGTACGTTAAATGACATGCTTCACATTTTTTTAACTCAATGTTTTCTTATTTTCTAGTGTACATGAACTGCTTACTGGCCTCGTTCGTTGCCTTTTCCTATCTTCTTTTTATCTGGATCAACTTCTGATTATATCCCTTGCAGACTGAACTCGCGTCAGAGTCTTCGTTCTACGGCTGAAGCCACTGACGAGTACGGGATGAAGGTCTTGGTAAATCCCGTGCGCTCTTACCCCACCATAAAATTCGAACGTGGCGTAATCAATGTAAGATTATACTGCCTTCGTGATTTGTGATATCCGAATGCTCTGCTGATTTCCCCTATATATAGTCTACTATTTCTGCACGCGTTTTGGAGATCCAGAATGAAACCGAGACGACAGTTGATAACGAAACTCAGAGCGTAGTAAGTGACATTGCTTTCCTAAATCTAGAAACACCTACTCAGAAATGACTCCTAGTCGTCTCAGAACATGGAGACGATACCGACTACTGTCGACGACCGCTCTATGATAAAGCATTAATGCTTATCAAACGCTGGCTGCTCAGCACACAAATTTGGGGCAGAAAACAATTATTTATTGAACATGCACATTCTTATTGCCAGCTGCCAAGTAGGAAGTCGACTGTTGTAATTTAGAATATGCTGCGATGAGCCGTTGAACAAAATAAATAACAAGTGGTTGTCGGTTTCGTCTGAACGTGAAGGGTGTGGGTTTTAANTTTTTTTAAAACTTTTACAAGACTAAATAATCAACTAGTTTAGTCACAGGCCATGTCATGGCAAAATAATAATAACTAGTCCAGCCTAGGCTGATGCGGGTTCCAAAAAATGGAATTTACTTCTACACAGAAGAATATTATTATTTAATCACAGAGAAATGTACTCAACCATAGAGACAAACTGCAGACACATTTAAATGACTACTAGCACTAAATTATTTAAAATAGTAATTTAATGGCGGTGTGCTATGACGTAATCTCGGTGACGCGCCGCGATGCCGTGGCTTTACTGTCTTCAGGTCGCGCTGCCTCGCTCTCTCCTCCGCTGAGCGATGTCCGCGACACGTCCTCCGCGCCGTTTATTCTTACATCTGTCCGCGCTATCTGATGCTGAGTATGCTATCTATGTCCATGCACTGCGTGACCTCTTCGATGATGGAGATGTGGGCTCCGACATAGCTAAGACTAGGATGCCTGACGACGAGCTCGAGAAACAGCAGATTGGCGTGCGCGAGGTACGCGCATGGATGAAGGGCCGCTTCAGGGATTTGGGTGCTAGTGAGATTGACAAGGCGCGTATGTGTGGTATCAAGCAGCCTAGAAATACTCACACGGGCTGCCTACTGTACAGGTATTGCAGCTCTTCGTGCCACAGATTGTGCGGAATGAGCTCTCGGGAGGGCAGCTCCTTGCAGCATTTCGTCTGCTTATGCATGTGCGTCATGGAGGGGACGTCGTTGAGGGTAACACATTTGTGCAAGGTACATCCAATGGTACTTTTTTTTTCCGAAACATAAACAAAATTATTCATAATTTACCAAAGCTGACCCTTCGTCGCCCACGGCATCCCATTTCATGCTACCGTCTTCTAAGTCAAAGGAAGCCTCTGATGTTGATCCGCCGATGCCTGACTTCCCAGTCCTGTCAACGAAGCATACGGACAGATCGCATACAAACCCATTCTATCCTGACCGGTTTCTACAAAACTCCAAAAATCATGATCATGACTCTTCAACTTCCCTCTCATTTCAGGAGACGATTTCATCTGCTCCTGCGACTTCCTCATCTCACCCTCCACCTCCGGCACATCCATCCTCAAGTTCTTCTAAACCGGATCTACCCTCTCCTCGACGCGCATCTCTCCCCTCCGCTCCTCCTGTTCCACCCGCATCCTCGAAACCGAGAGTAGAAGGCATAGTAAGTCATGCTGTACGACCAGGTACAACAAATCCGTTTCTCCAGCGCGCGAAGACACACTCAGGCGCGGTGCAATCTGGACGCATGCCTCCCCTTCCACCACGCAAGCCTGTACACATGTCTGGCCAGATTACTGCGCAGTTACCTCCCCCCATCCCAATTAAACTGTCCTTGCCTACTCCTACCCGTCCCGCTGCTCAGAAGACGGACTCCAGCAATTCTAACTCAAGCTCATCCATCACGAACCAGGTTATTCCAAACACCGCTCCTCTGCCGCCTCCCCCGCCACACCGAGTGACGCCCTTGATGCAACAGTCCCTACTTGCATCACGTGCTGGCGCAACTCGCAAGCGCGCACAAGACGAAGCGGAACGTACACGTATACTTGAAGTCATCCGTTCCTCCTCAAATGGCGCGCACAAGCAGATACGCACGCCGAGCACAAGCAGATCTCCAGATAAGGGTATACGACGGCCTGTTCCCCGCCCGCCCCGGTCCACTCGTCCTTCAATGTCTACGTATTCATCGGAGCAATCGGTTCACTCGGATGCGATGACTGCGGGAACTCTCGAGCAGGTTGCTTGTGCTCGTCTTGCTTCACGAGCCCGTACGCGTTCGTCCGATCGCGCGTCTTTGAGGTCGGTTTCGGTGGCATCGTCAGCAGATGGGGATGATGACAATCATAGCGCAGTGAAGAAAGTATCTGCATCTGAGCAATTCGCCGTTCCACCAACACATCCTGCGCGGCGACCCAGTGGACAAGGGCCCACAACGCCTGGACGCCGGCATATGCGCACACCTTCCTACCAATCATACCACTCTGGTGTTTCCGTGGCTCCGCTCTCAGGTTCTCCGTTTACCACTTCCACCTCCTCTCCCTCTGTGTCCCCCGTGTCTCCGAACATAAATACAAGTATTGCGCGGACTACCCGTTCTCATAGCATGCACCAAACCTCTTCTCCTACCTCCGCATCAGGACGAGCAGCGGTCACAGAACAGTCTGGTAGACTCAGTCCTCCCCTGCCGCCGCCGCGCCGGCGACGCCCGGATAGCGTGCAACTAACACCACGCCCGAAATTATCAGACAGCGGTGCTGATGCAGATCCAAGATCGCCCTTTGCAAACGCATTCGCTGCTGCGCTTGAGAAACGCTCGGGTCGAGCCGATGCGGACGCAGACAGGAGCAGAGATAGGGAACGGGAACAACCAAAACCGCTCGCAAGCCTGCAGCGCACATTTAGCGCTCTACAGGCGCGTGCTCAACCGACGCTCGCGCGGGCGCGGTATAAGGCAGAGGCTGGGCTTGCGCCACGTCGTGGGTTCGTGCCGAACGGACGCGACTACCACTTAGCTGGTGAGGCTGGCGACCGGCTCGTCAGCAGTGACGATGCGGGTGCTGGTATGGACCCAGTCAATGATTATGGCGGTGATGTAAGTATGGATGAGGACGAGGGTCTCGGGGCTGGTTGGGGTAGTGGCGGGGAGGATGTCGGGGAGGACACTATACGCGGGCGTGGAAGAGGACGGTTTGGGTCTACGAGAGTACGAGACGATTTAAAACTCCCAGAAGGCGAGGGCTGGGCCCCACTATGATGTGATGATTTTCGTCGTTATCCGATTCAACATTCCGGCTTAATTTCTTTGATTCTCGAGATTACGACCCAATGAATCACAGTATACTTTATTTGCAGAACACTCTATTCACATCAATTTATAGGTCCATTTAACTGATAACTCGGATGAAGCAAGTTACCTTTCGTAGATGAAGAAAAGCACCTACTTAGAACACGGCCGAGAAGTCGTTTACTAATGTATACCTTAAAACAAGATGAACTTCTGGTTTATATTCCCTTACCGAACTGAACGCTCAGGCAACAATTATTAAGTAAATTTTTTGGCTTAGTTTGTGGAGGGTCATTGTAACATACAGTAAGTAAATACGCTTATCGCATGCCTTCAAGTTCGCTCTTGAACATATTGATATTTCTGCAATATTTTGTGACACAGTTTTAATTTTGCTAAGATCATTGTCATATCACAATATTGATGTTAGATGTATCCTAATATATACATTTGCTATTATATTGGGATTTCTCATTTGGGAGAATTCTTGCAGCGAATATTTATCCGGATACATTCAGTTTTTCCGACATTTGAGTGTATATCTCGGATCTCCGAGTCCTTTATTCTCGCTAGCAAACCCAGTTCTTTGTGGATTGTGTGGCCAAATACAATACACATGCGTGTACATGTGTAGCATACGTTCTCCGCATGAATCCTTGCTTTATTTTTATTTTTACTTCGTCAGGATATAGAAGCGCGTTTTAGCTCAACATCGACCGCAGATCTTTCTCTTGAAGTTTTTGGAAAAGCATCATTTATCGATCGTGACCGTGTCAATACATCTTCGCTCCTTCTCCTGCAGCATCGTCTTCCGAGTAATTGCTGAACGGTGGCATGATGGAACTTCGGATACTGCAAGCGCCGAAACGTTATGGTGTGTTCAGGGCTTTGCCGTCTTGGAACGTCACGAAATCATACTCATGCGTCAAAATCAGTGGATTCTGTATCAGGATGAACCTGTACAATATTAGTTTCTTGAGGACCTCAATAGAAATTCGGATCATAGGCTTGTTCCCCGAGCCGAGAGTATGGCTGCATGGTACTTCGAGGGCGCTTTCAGATGAGATGCTCTACTATTGGGTGCAGAGCATGAGTAATTATGAGTTCCGAGGCGCTCATTCATAAACGATAGGTTACGATAGGCATTCAATGCATATGCACTTAGGCGCCCGGATAAATCAAAACCAACTTAACACTGACGCCCCCCCCCCCCCCCCCCCGCTGAGTCTGACAACAGCTCGATGTAACTGAAAAG
>SGPK01000319.1:0-28818 GCA_004802695.1 Phellinidium pouzarii
CGTCTGTTCGCGTTCGCGTTCACCTCTAAGCTCCCTCCGATCCCGGTCCCGGTCCCGGTCTCGATCCCGACCGGCAGCAGTCGGCGGAGGGGGCGGCAAGGGAGACATGCGCTCGGGCTGTTTCTCCTCTCTGCGCCTTGTCAGCGACGACGGGGACCTGCGTCTGTCTCCGCTCCTGTCTTCGCCGGGGCTCGCGCTGGTCGTGCGCAGCCGCCTATACGGCCTGCGCGCTGACTCTGGGGGGAGACGAGGAGCGCTCGCGTTTGTACGGTACAGGGCCTATACGCTCGTCACCGCCCCTCCGGATGCTCGAGCGCCGTGAGTCGACGCTGCCGTCGCGCTGCCTCCGCCCGGATGGAGGCGGGATGTCGTCGGCCCTGATCCCGCTGGCCCTTCGGTCGTCGCGGCCGCGGTATGCAGGAGAGCGAGCTGGATGGGGCGAACTTTGATGTCTATGGTCCATCTCTGCAAACTCTCGTTGAAAAAAAAAAACGGTACAGCAGAAAGCACTCTGAATACACGCACCTTGTCGTCGCGGATGCGCAGATCTGTAATTATCCCCTCCATACCGCACGTCCATGCCTCTGCCCCGCTCATCCCTCTCCCAACCCCTTTCCCGTGGCCTCACATACGGGACTCTCGGTTCGCGTTCCCAATCCCGGTACCTCTCGCGTACTCTCTCCCCTTCTATCCTGTCTCGAGCCCTATCGTCGGGCCAACCTCCCCGCTCCGAGTATCCACCACCTCTATAGTGCCTTTCGTCTCTCCGCTCGCGCTCCTCACGCTCATCCCTAGCCCAGTCCCTGCTNCCCCCTCGAGTACGCGGGGGGACCTGCATNCCCGCGGCGGCACATACACGTCGTCGCGGCGGGCAGGACCCGCGCCAGCAGCCCACACGCCATCGTACGGAAGCCTATCGCGTTCTCTGTCGCGGTCGCGATCCCTATCCCGGGGCTCACGCTCGCGGTCTCTGTCGCAGTCGCGGGGATGTGCCATGCTTCGTACGGCGCTGCGGTCGTTGGTTGAGCGTGGTTGTGGCCAAACAGCAGGAGCGTCCGTGAGAGGTTTCGGAGGAAGATGATCCATTTGATAGAATTTGATCAGTGGGTGCAGGTGTGAAAACCCTGCTCTTGCAATGAATGTACAAGATATTGGCGTTGCTAGTTTTACTCTGTAAAGTCAAGTAAAGCGAAGTCAAGTAAAGCGAGGAATTTGTTAGTTAGCACGACACGAGAAAGAAATGCGATTCGATTATGAGCCTCATTGCTGGCTTTTTATTTTCAAAATTTAATTCGAGCGTTTGAGACGCTGGCGAGCACGTGATCTTACCACATCTGCGTCTCCTCAACGTTGCAAGTCAAGTAATGGTAACAGTGAGGCTCATAAACAAGCCTTGCTTTCTGGCTCCGACTGCATGAAAATGGCGACTGCCTTATACCCGCTTGCATCGCTGTCACAGATAGAACGTACGCCTTCAGGTGAGGATGGCATCCCTGCTGAGCTGGAGGAGGACCTTCGCGCATATGGCTGCAAGCTCATACAGCAAGCCGGTTTACTTCTAAAGCAGTGAGTGCCACCTTTCTCCCTGGACGGATACAAGCCTACATAATTCCACAGGAAGCAAGTGGCGATGGCTACTGCTCAGATTCTTTTTCAACGATTCTGGTATGTCACGTCCATGAAGCAGTTCGGCATTGGGGTAGGCTTTCCTCTACTTTTTCTTTTTTTTTGATCGATCTTATAAACCCTCAGGATGTCGGTATGGGCGCCCTGTATCTCGCCTCCAAACTCGAAGAATGTCCTGTCCGCATGCGCGACCTCATCAACGTTTATGACCTACTCCTGCAACGCGCTGCACACGAGCGCAGCGCGGCCTCAAAAGCACTCCTCAATCCCATCGAGGTGCTTCCAGAATTCAAATATACGCCAATGAGCTACTTTGCACAGGCTTTTTACGATATGAAGGATGCGCTGGTCGTCGCCGAGATGCAGATCCTCAAGCGGCTTGGATTTAATGTGCTCGTCGTCCTTCCGTATGGAACACTCGTGAATTACCTTCGCGTTCTTGGACTTATAAATCGGGAGGATGTGTCGCAGAGGGCTTGGGGATATCTCAATGACGCGTTTGTCCATTCTCATGCTTATAGGACTCGGTCCGTCTAGAATTCTCACTCTTTCGCGTTCATAGCTTACAGACGCCTGTTTATGCTCTTTATCCCGTTCCTACCATTGTCAGCGCGGCAATTTTGTTGACGGCACGGCACCTGCGCATCCCTTTGCCATCGGAGCCGCCGAACTGCTGGTGGGAACTCTTTGATGCGGAATGGGATGATGTCTGGAGTGTTTCTGGATACATTATGCGGCTGTATCGTCGGCGAAGCGACGAAGAGGCAGCGAGGCCGTTGGGATTGGTAACAAAGAAAAACCTACGGAAATGGATAGAAAACAATGTGCATGAAAATGGAATCGTTTTAGATTAAGAAATGAGGGTTTTCTCGACAAAAATATTCACAAAAACCTCCTCGACAAGAATTCGAGCCCAGCTCACGCCCAGAAGGGGCGTAGGAAACTATTCCGATATGTCACCAAGGAAGACATTCAATGTTCTCATAAGTAGTACTTCTTGTACCTTATTGTACGATGGAAATACTGTGAATTTACGGCTGATTAAAACAATTGCAGGTCAGATTCCCATATTGAGACGGTCAAAGTTTACAAAAATGATGACTCGTCGCTTGTATCGTCTGTAAAATGTATTATACTTCAAAAATAAATATGCTGATTGCTGTCTTTGAAGCATTTTCTTTTCCTGAATGGTGGGTTGTAGGCTCCGAGTCTTAGCTGTAACTTGAAGCTGAGACTCTGAGTAGAAGATTTCTGATCAAAATAGTAGACATATAAATCGTAAGAAAGCCTCGGTACGATGGCGTTTATTTGAATATAGCTTGGGGATTTTTGAAAGGTGCAAGGTTGAAACTGATTTTTTCTGAGCTTAAAAAGTCAAGCTCCGACTATATCAGTACTACGCGCCAGTGTGAGGACGCGTCAGGAACACGTGTCTGGAAAATCTTTCGAAATTGGAAACTGAAGTCCCGCAGGTCCCTCCAGACAAACCAGTATCTCATTAACTAAACATCATGCTTGATCATTGTTCTATATCACATAAGGGTGTGTTAATATTGTAACACATCAAGTATGGTTCTAACTCTTGGTTCAGGAGGAGTTGTACTTTGGTCCAGGTCATTTACACCGGCCGCTGCTCAGGCTACGTCCAATCCGGCGACGTCTCCCGTCAACTTCCTCATACGAGAGGTCCTCATCGAAGGGCGTAGCGGCGAAGACAGATATGAGAAAGATGGATACGCCATTCGTTGGACGCTGGTCAATGAACTAGAGCTGATTTTCGTCGTACGTGCGTCCTCAGTTGCTACGACGGTAGTTTTCACAAATATTGCCACGTACAGGTTGCATACCAGCGCATTTTGCAGCTCACATATGTAGAGGATCTCCTCACAGCCATCAAGGCGCTCTTTATCAAGCTCTTCGAGCCGTTCCTCGCAACTTTCGTCGCTTCACTTCATGCACTGAATAACAAGTCTATGCGAGCCGGGTTGCTACAGACATGGGACTTTTCAAAAGCATTTGAAGGGTGGGATACACTATTTGACAAAGTTCTAAAGGGATTGGAAGACAGGACTATCCATGTGAGTGCATATGTCTGCTTATCCCATCGCCCTATCTTGACTAGGTAATAGGATAGGAGGTCTAAAGCTGGACCTACGGTTCATATTGAAGATCCCATCACTCCTCCCTCCGATGATGCTGGCACAGGTGCGTAGGCATTGCAATTTCCTCTTCCAGGTGTAAGCGTGCCAAACTGAGCATTGCCTAGAGCCAACTATCCCATCTGAAGCACCGATTGACGAAGAGCAGATAGCACGAAACGTGCAAGCAGTAAAGAACAGGCTCCGGGGGAAAGGAAGACGAAGAGGGATGGGGCGTACAGCTTCTGGAAGTGGAAGAGAGAGTCTTCAAGCTTCAGAGTGAGCTGACAACANTTTTGTCTTGCCAAGTCCTAAGTGTTTGATTTCAAACCCCTCATTCCCATTCTAGCACAGAAACCGGAATTTCCAAGAAAAAAGCCAAAACAAAGGTTCAACGCAAATGGGGGACCGAAGCACCCACTGAAGCCGACATGGCCACACTTGACTTCAGCGTCGACAAACCCAACTTGGATTCACATGGCGGCTCTCTCAACCTATCAGCGCTAGTCGACAAGGAATCGTTAGGCACGCACGGTCAAGATGGACTGTACGAGGTGAAAGATTGGGAGTTCACAAATAGCGGAACTGACTTCGTCTCGCGCACACTAGCGGCGCAGCAGCAAGAGCAAGCAGCGAAAGCCAGCGGATCGCTGGGTGCACTAGGCTCGATATTTGCTCGCCTAACTGGAACGAAATTTTTAACAGAGAACGATCTGAAGCCAGTGCTGGAAGGCATGAAGCAACATCTCATGAAAAAGAATGTAGCAAAGAACATAGCCGATAAAATTTGCGAAGGTGTAGGGGAAGGGCTCGTAGGAAAGAAAGTTGGAGGATTTCAAAGTGATACTTACTTCGTTAAATTATAGAAGGTTGTCAGCTAACTCCTATTTTCAACAGCAATCAATACTACCGTGCGACAAGCGCTATCAACTTCCTTAACACGTATTTTGACTCCGAACACCTCTACCGACCTCTTGTTGTCTATTCGCACAAAGCTGTCGTCGCCCTTGCCATCGACACAACAGCGCTTGCCATATAGCATCGTTTTCGTCGGTGTCAACGGTGTTGGAAAGAGCACTAATTTGTCGAAAGTATGCTTTTGGTTGATTCAGAATGGTTTCAAAGTCTTAATTGCTGCATGTGATACTTTCCGGTGCGAAGGGATTGGTATCTTTCTCATTAAGATACGTAAACATTGACCATTCANTTTTTTTTACTGCACATTTTTTTAGGAGTGGTGCCGTTGAGCAACTCAGAGTACACGTTCGGAACCTTAGTATGCTTGATGTGAGTGGACCTGACGGAAAGGGCGGTGTCGAACTTTTTGAGAGAGGCTACGGAAAGGATGCAGCAGGTATCGCGAAGGAGGCTATAGGATACGGTACCAATTCCAAACATCTGTTAGATTTTCTATGTCTTGACAGTTGGCACCAACAGCGAAGGATCACGACTTTGATGTCGTCCTCATCGACACCGCGGGACGGATGCAAGACAACGAAGTGCGTTTCTTGGCCTTTCTAAATTTTATCACACTCAGATATCCCGCAGCCGTTGATGCGAGCGCTTGCAAAGGTGACCTGAATTACTGAGAATTCTGATCGTGTTTTGCATTTGCTTAACGTCTCTGAACATTGCTAGCTCGTGGCAACGAATAACCCTGACAAAATCATGTTTGTTGGCGAGGCACTGGTCGGCAACGAGGCAGTTGATCAGCTGTCCAAGTTTGATCGAGCTCTACGTGACTTTTCATCTATATCTGGGATGTCAATGAAAGGGCGCGGCATCGATGGTATGCTCGTTACAAAGTGGGATACCGTTGACGACAAAGTAAATCCTCTATTAGTTGAGCGCTTATAAGGGGTTATTTACGTGGCCTTCTGTTTTGCAGGTCGGTGCTGCGCTGTCTATGACATATGTTACGGGGCAGCCTATTATCTTCGTCGGCTGTGGACAGGTAAGCTTTTCCGAGTTTCTCTTACGTTGCAATTGCTATATTCTTGCATTCCAGACATATACCGACTTGCGTCAGCTCCGCGTGTCCAATGTTGTGCAAGCGCTTTTGAGTGATTAGCGGATGCTTTATCTGTATTTCATAGTACATACATGTATGTACGTACCTCTCCTAATGCCTGAGTACACTGAAATGTAGATGTATTAAAATTAAGACAGACTATACAATCGATAGATATATCATCCCTTTTGCATATAGCTGGGCAAATTGTCTCATCTCAATTTTAATGTTTGTTTTCTGAAAAATATCATTTCTGTTAAGTAGAACTAGATTTGTGTGTGGCTATACTCGTGGGAATGACGCGTTCGGCCACGGCAGCTCGTCGCAAGTTGCAACTCTTGCCTCAATCCTTCTTACGATCTTCGAGTTGCTAGCAGGCCTACACAAACGACCTACTACCTGTCAATTGTCAATTAAGCAACAAGCTTGCTCCAATTTACCTCGGATTCATCGCAGTGCTAGACTTGCTTTTGCTGAAACCGACAACGCTCTTCGGAGTCTTTGCGTGACTCAGAAACGTCTACAAAAGGGCCTTCCTTATGTCGAGAAAGGGCTGGTTCAATCTCGAGGCTGCTACTCCAGCAAACCTAATCCCAGACAGCCAGTTCTTCGAGGCCGAGCCTGCATTCGCGTCTCTCAAGCTCAGCAAGACAACGCGTCTATATGGATTCGCCGCCTGGTGAGCAATGAATAAGAACAGTAGTTTTGCTGTTCTGCATTTCACTCTTAAGACACATATTTGGATTGACTGCTGTGTCTGCGGGCGGTTGTAGCACATTCGGGGCGTTCGTCTTGAGCATCTTGGGCGTGATTTTTTTGATTCTGGGCTCCATTATTAGTTTTGCGAGTGAGTAGAGAAACTTTCATCGTTAGCAGACGACTGACAGTTTTCATTTTCATTATATGTCATATACTTGAAGTCCTATACGGTTTTGGAACAATCATCTCTCTAGCTGGAACTGGTTTCATTGTCGGAGTAAACTGCTTTCACGTATTTCATATACAACTTTGTTTTACTGATTTTGTTTCTCTCAGTTCTTTAAGCAGCTTGAGCTGGTGCGCTCATGTGATATGACTGCGCTCGCTGTTAAAATACTCAACATTTTAACTTTACAGATGTTTAAACCTACTCGAATCATCACGTCTATCATCTTTCTAGCTTCCGTAGCCATGATTTTTGTCGGCGCATTTGTGATCGGCAGCGGGGTACGCTTTATTGCAGTCTCTCTTTTTATTGATTTACCTGTGTATTGACTTTTCGCTACTCTTATACAGCTTCTCTGCATAAGTGCGTGATCACAATACTTTGTTTTACTGTGCGCTATGCTGACCTTTTGTTTCATCAGTCCTTGTGATTGTCCAGTTCTTGGCGTACATCTGGTACACGCTGTCGTACATACCGTATGCTCGCTCTGCTGTGATGGGCGTATTAGGGCGCACTGTTTAGTTTTTCCGTTGGGGTTTTGTGGATGATCTCGCGCGCTTGTTCTTCCCAGTATTCTATATATTGTAGCGAACTTATCCTATATACTATACCTTTTTACATGTCCGTCGGTGATTTACGGATTGCTATCGTAACAAAGAAAAAATGTCTTTCATAGACTAAGGCTACACTACTTCTGAACCATATAACGAAATCTTACACGCTAAATCACATCCATTAGTATTCCCCCTTTTCCTTGTATAAATGTTGCACAATGTTGCCTAAACCACGATAAGACGTCAGGCAAAGAAACTAGCTATTTGGTGACCAACATTACCGTTGCCCAACAATTCAGTAGCCTAGTGCCACGAGGATCGAATTACATCTTGTTTTTCATGGTTCTCAGTGTATCCATAATACTCGCAGCATCCGCGTCAAGATTAGCGCCTATGGTGTTCCTACCATAGTAATGTATCAGCAACGATGGTACTGTCTTCACGTCAATGTGAGAATATACTAACAGCACCTCCTTACTGCTCAGACGCATAAAGACATTCCATTCTTTCTCGTCGGCGATTGTGCTTTTACCTGTCGTGACTGCGTTTCTGACGAGTTCTCTCAATCGCAGGACACCTGGAGAATGGGGTTCGATACGTTCGATGAACGCAAGGTTGTTCTTGGTATACTCGTGTCCGTTGTATACGACTGTCGAGTCGGGTAGCGAGCCGAGGTACGAAAGTGCTTGATGCATATCGCTTGCGTTACCCTCGAAGAACCGCCCACAGCCACCCAAAAAAAAGCGTATCCCCCGTAAAGACGGCGCCGGGCTGTGCCAAGTTAACTTTGTCGGTGACGTAGTAGCAAATAGAGTCCTGCGTGTGGCAGGGGGTTGCTAGGCATCTGGAAATTATTGTCGTGATGAGCTGAAAGGAGAATCATTGGAGATATACAGACTCACTTGACATTGAGCTGTTCAGAAATGGAAAAGACATCAGTGTCTTTGACAACCTTGTCCGCAGCACCTCTAGTGGAGCCTCCATAGATAGGAGCATCCGGATACGAAGATGCCTTTGCATACCCGTTTCAATCTGCGGTCAGTGTATATATTTACGAAAGTAGACATACAAAGCTCTTTGTATTTTTGAGAAAAGCAGATTAACCCCAGGCTGTGTGAGCATAAGGCTTTCCTCACCTCGTTTCCTCCACTATGGTCAAAGTGATGATGTGTTGTGAGATTGGCAACGATCTTTACGCCTTCTTTGTCTGCGGCGGCCTGAACCTTCGTCATGTCAAAGGGGTCGACAACGGCAGCCTCGTTTGTCGAGTCGTCAATGAGGAGATACGCGTAGTTGTCATCGCGGACTGGTACGGGCACGACCTTCATTCTGGAAGAGCTCGAGTAAGAGAGTAGGCGTCTATGTTGCGCTGCGGCTGATCTGAGACGAGGGCGCTGACGACGAGTAGCAGAAGGAAGATGGACTCGAAGCATCACTCAACTGTACTTAGCCATCTGAGCAAATATTAGACACACATCACGTCACGTGCATGATCGTCGCGCACCGCGTTTTCTGATCATCTCATCTCCCTCGATCAAAGATTTTATTTTGAAGAATGCATGCCAGCTCTCGGTCTTGGATGCATCTCTCTCTTCTACATCTCCCTTCATCTCTGCCTTCACCTCGTTCATGCCGACTCTCCGTTAGGGCTGCCATCTCAACGTAGGCTGCTAGCCTGTGTGGTGTCAGGATTTGCATAAACATGGCTATAGGCCATCGCAGTTACGGTAGCGCCTCCTTGAGTCAATATGATGCAGTGCGTGTCTGTGAGGACGATCAGATTGTAGAATTGTGTTTAATACAGCGCTCTGGCATTCCTCGCAGCGCTCTAGTTCTTCATTCGAGCGGGCCCACAGACGCCTCAGAAGACATCCTCCTGGCCAAGGCCAANGGGGGTTTTAAGTCTGGCGGCGACGGTGGCAAAAGCCTCACAATGTTCTCTGGATTATGGGATGGAGGTGGCAAAAAGAGCAATGATCAAAGTATGCCTATCCTAAGTATTGCATGCCTCCATAAATATTGTCTGCTTACCCTTTATTGTCCGTACGAATAGCAGTCCCGGACCCTACACCAACTATTCCAGTGTTTCCGACTTCTTGTTCGCATATCTTCTGTGTTTGATTTTCTGTTCAGACCTCATTCATGTCTTTCCAGCCACAGTTGCGTCCAGTCCAGCTCAAGACACGACTAGTGTACCAATCTCACTTGCACCATCAACTAGCCCGTCGAATACAGCGGCAACGTCCACGCCTGAATCTTCACCCATGTCCCCTGTATCGACGAGGACCTCTGTATCTGGTACAATAGCGAGTAGCGTTAGCTCATCCTATCCCATCGACACCGTTCCATCTAGTGCTACCATTGAAGGACAACTGCTATTTTCTTCGGCCCTTTCAAATGCGACTTCTAGTTCTGCAATATCACCGAATCCAACCTCGATGACGAAAGCCGGAGAGGATTCTTCGGCACTTTCCCTTCACCTCGAAAGTGCCACAAACCCTGCTGCTTCTGCGCAACCAGCTACTTCGGCCGTTCATCCCACAAACGCTACTTTAGCCGGTCATCCTACAAACAAAGGGGCTATCGCAGGAGGTGTTATCGGCGGCTTCATTCTCTTCTTACTCTTTGGATTTGGTGTCTTCCTCTTCCTCAGACGGAGACGCCGGATCCGTACACCCGCCTCTGCAGAATTCAGGGATTACGCAGAGCGCGGGGGGCCGCCCCTCGGTTCATACCTGGCTGCTAGCGAGTCTGCAGAGCACTTCGACGACGACCCGCCTCCGTTCACGCAGGGCAACTACAACGATCCGCCCTTTGAGAAACTTCATCAGACACAGCAAGCTCATATCGACTACGGGCTTGCTATTTGATCCCTTCCCCTTTTGTCTAGTCGCGTTTTGTGTATGTCGACCATCATCAGTATCTAAGAATATTTATGCTTCTGTATATGATAGGTATATATGACCCTTCTACTGATCCGTCTTGTCTCCCCTTCTTTTCGCCGTGTTTCGACGTGACTTCGTCTGCCAGATTGTTGACACATATATGCCCTTCGTTCTTGTTTTCTTGGTCTTGCTAGTAATATACCTTCGGTTGTTTTCGTTTCCCTATTTAACAGATATCATATCAATCACAATCACTCTCGCAACTTGAATATGGTCAAAGAAAAAAAAAGATCATCACATTCATTTCGGGCTATGGTACTACTGCGGCACAAAGCAAAACAAGTCATAACTTTCCGCAAATCATAAAGTTCGTTACTACTGTGAAGATTNAAAAAAGAAAAATCGGGGAGTCGTAAAAGATTNAAAAAAGGGAAATTGCATAATAACTTTTTTTCGTACATTGCTGAGAAAAACAATCGGCCAGTATGAAACCTCGAAACCGATGCGGAAGCTCGGAAAGGGAAAAAAGTATAAAAGCACAGTGCACAACAACAGTGGCGTGTCATGCATAGCCAGCCCGGATTAACCAGCTCATACCAGAGGGGAGGAGAATCAATCTTCAACTTCGACACTTGGGAGACACGGGGTGCATGGGCATGTGAGTGCCTGTGTGCATATGAGTGAATGCGACTCGCGCTAGCCAGCGGTTATTATGGTTTTAATTTTGACTTTACAACATCGGCTTGCGATTAAGTATTTCTTGAATATCGGAGATTAGACGCGTGGTATCAACCAGCTGCGGACCACCAGGGAGCAGCCCCAGGCGCTGCTTCGTTGTGTTTAAAGATTGTGAGACGTTCGGAAGCACACGAGCGATGTACGGGGAAATAAGCGGGTCCTGCAATTAAATATTGAGTGACTAATATTTGTTAGCTACGGGAGTAAATCAAGCCTACGTTCGTGTTCAAGGTAGTCGCTGCCCGCTGGAGCCACCAGAGGGAGGACTTGAACGCTTCATCAACAGGCGAGGTCTCACCAATAGCGGCCGCAAGCTAATTTTAATAGTCAGATAGGTCTTCTACAAGCATCTACGATTTCGAACTTACGCGATGCACGAGCGTCAGGATGACAGCCTGCGATAACGGACCAGGCCCGTTCGATGGCATTATAACTTCCGGGTTGGAGCGTGCCAACAGCTCCCGGAGCTGCTTGAGGTCCTGCGTACCCAGCACGGCAAGGTATGTATCGTCCCACTCTTCCGTTTTCGGAACCTGCTGCTGCTGCACCATGGATTGCTGAAGCGGCGGACCAAGGGGCTGTGGGCCGTGTGCCCCAGACAGGTTGGGACCAGGACTGTACCATTGGCTGTGCAATGTCGATGGAGGCGGCGCTTGCTGGAAGGACTGTGGGTAATTAGGACCCATCGGGCCCGAGCGATGGTGAGACTGGCCCATCGGCGACTGTCCAGCCGAAACGAAAGCCGAGTTCGATGAACTTGGCGAACCACGCGCGGGAAGTGAAGACTGAGGGTGGCCCATCGCCGGCATGTTCATGGTCATGAACTTGACCTGCTCCGATAGATTTCGAATAGCTTGGTCCATGTCGCGAATCATGGACTGTATTTAACAATTAGCAACGATGTACGCAAAATGAATAGTCAATTAGAAATTCGTACCTCTTGCCCTCGGAGAGCGTCGCTCTGCCACGAAACTACCTCCTTCTTGAGGTTCGCAATCTCGGAGTGAATCTCGCGAGCCAGATCCTGATGCATTGCAGAAGATTGAGCTTGATATGCTGGAACCAAGGTCTTCGAGATTGCATCCTTCACATGTCGTTCGATGAGAGGCGATAACGTAGTGGACAAATTTCGGGCGACTTGATTCGCAAGCTCTGGCCTAACGAACATCTTCTCGACTTCATTAGGAAGCGTCTATAAAATTGATTAAGTATAATAAGAAATGACACTAATGCGAGATACACACTGCTTTGACGGACTCGCTAAGTCCTTTCGTGATTTGATTGTTAATCGCCAGCTTCACCTCTGTCTTCGTGATGTTCTCAAGTGATGGTAGGACGGAGTTCTGCACCTCGCCTCTCACAGCTGCCTCAACAACACGCGTCGTGTTCTTGGTCAATTCAGTAGAGATCAGCTTGAGGATCTTTTCCTGGCGGGTAAAGTCTGCAGCCTGCTCATTGGCACGAGCTTCCTCGAGACGTTGTTCTAAAAGAAATGTCAGAAAAAAGGGTAGATATTTGTTATCAAATTTCCTCACGTTGTTTATCCAACTCCTTGACAATGAGACGACCGATGCGAGTGTGGAGGCTTTCTTCAACTTTCCGGATTTCTTTCGACAGTGCGACACCCAAAGGCGAGTCGTTAAGTGAGGGAGAATCAGCTGCTTTCTCCTTCTCCTTGCCCTTGTCTCTACCAATGTTGCTCTCTTCTTTGTCTTTCCAGCCAACATTCTTGCCTTTGGCCCCCCTGCCTTTGGCATCATGCGGACGAGATTCATCCTTGACGTGCTCAATCTCGACTTCCTCAGAAGGCGGCGTCCTCAGCCTGATCGGTACAGAAGGAATGGGCTGCGAAAGTACAGCGGGCGCCTGAGCTGCCTGGCGTTGCTGCTGCTGCTGCATTTGTTGTTGTTGTTGTTGCTGCTGCTGCTGCTGCTGCTGACGCATGTCCATAGGTGGCGTCGTCTGCGTAGAGTTCGGGGATGGGAACTTCGAAGTTATCTGCAAGAACGCAGACTCGTACCACTCCTTACGTATCAGAACTTGATCTACGCCACTGCTATGCACAGAGAACGCGACGAGAGCGAGCTCACCAGGCGGAAGCTTTGCAGCAATGCACGCAGCATTCGCCTCATCGCCTGTGGGATCCGCATCTGCCGTAAGGATGACGAAGTTGAGCGTCGGCTTTGGTCCAACGAACTCGACGAGCTGCTCGAAATAGCCGCCGCGAATTAACTCCTCGCCGTCTGGTGAAGGTGTCGACAGCTCGAAGCAGACCTTGAGGGCGATCAAGCTGTCGCGCTTGCTATTGGCAACCCAAAGTGTCTGAATACGGCTATCGTAGGTAACGTGCCCGAACATGTCAGGATCATCCCTGCCACCGTTGACGAACTTAACAGTGGAAAGAATAATATCGCCCATGACAGGGAGGAGTTGAAACACTGTCCCGTTCTTGCGACCGATGACCACTCCGCCATCGAGGAAAGTCAACGACGATGGAATACCGTCACCGACGATTTTCTGCTTCCAGAATGGTAGTTTATCGGGTATGTTCCAAAGGGTCAAGACAGAGTCATCCGAAATAGTAGCGAGAGCTTGGTGAGGGGTGTCAAAATCGAACGAGATAAGAGGCTGCAAGCAACTAATTCAGAACGCTTGATTCGTAAGGTCGAATAAAAACTCACAGAAGAAACGGTAAATATCTGAGCTACACGATGCAAATCGACCTGCGTGAAGGGCGTGCCTCGGAAATTATCAGCGGCGTCAGCAACGTTCATCAAATGGATGTTTGAATCTGACGCTACAGCCAGAGTGTCCGGGTCCTTGGGATGCCACTTGACTGAATGCAGCGGCTCGAAATCATTAGTGGGAACGATGCAAACAAGAACTTTGCCCCTGTGAATGCCATTTAAGATCAGAAAGAAGCTTAGTGATGCTGGAAAAACAACTCACGGAACATCGTCCATGATCACCTCAGGGAGCTCCCAGACGACGAATCCACCGTCTGAAGTTACTCCCGCAAGCCTGTTGCCGTACACTGCCATGTCGGTCACAGAAATGGTAGGCCCAAAGACGGAGGGCAACTGCAATAGCGTACGGTCTCCACTAGACCTGCTAATGACCCGCACACGACCTCGCGTCATCGCGTACGCGACCCAGTGCGTTGCGCCAATAGTCGTCCCAGGTAGGAACGTAGGGTCAACTTTTACTAGTGCAATAGCGGTAGACTTAACACAATCACGCGAAGCCTGTACATTCTCCTGAGTCTGGGAAACGTCGAATACAATGTTTTGCGAGTGTATTCTGTTCCGCTCGCCTGTAAAACTAACGTGTATATAGACAAAGGAACGATTCAACTCACGGAGGATTAATAAATGTCTTCGGCTTAGGGCGTATCCTGGTTTCCTGGCCATTCTTCCAGCCGCCACGTACGGGCGAGGAACCTGTTCTACCCTTGCCCCCTTGTCCTTGCGATATGCCAGGTCCACTAGGAGACTCGACAGATCGGTGCTGAGGGTGAGCGTGGTGTGCATAGGTACGCGGAGGCGACCCGTGGGGCGACGAGGGCCCTTGTGACTTCGCGGAGTAAGGCATCTTTGACTGAAATTGAGCAGGCTCGCTTGGTGGCGTACCAGGCTCCGGACTGTACGAGTCAAGTTGATGTTGCGTCGGCGGGAGCTGGTTCTGGCTCCGGGTCAAGTGGTCCATGAGATTCTCCATGGATTTTCGCTTGGGGTCTGCATTGATTGACGTCCAAGAGTCGTCGGTGTNCCCCCCTCGAGTCAGAGCTCATCGCGATAAGTTCGGATTTCTTCTTTCCCGAAGACGCTGTAGACGCGAGCGCATCAAAAGGCGAGATGAAGTCGAACATGGATTTCCGGCTGGGAGAGGGAGGCTGTTGCTGACTTTGGGGCGGGCCTTGCGGAAGGTCTCGTGGCGGCTCCTGGCTGTATTGGCCTTGATACATGTCTGCTGGAAAAGGTCCATACGACTGGGACGGGTATGGTATGGATGCTGTCGCTGGATACGAGCTTTGAGATAAGTCGCCAAAGCCGCTAGATCCGAGATTGCTGTATTAGAATATAGGAAGAAAAGAAGAAGAAAAGTAATATTAGTAAAAATGAAGACTGAAAGACACCGAATAGCNAAAAAAAGGCCGCGTCACAGATAAATAAAAGTGATTGACTGACCCGGACATCAGCTGCTCCAGCAAAATCTTTCCTTGTGCCTCGTTGCCGGAGGGTATTGGCATCGGCCTCGTGCGCTGCTCGACGCTTGGGGGTGTAGGGGGTTGGTGCGGAATGAGGGGTTGGTTCGAAGAATGACCGACAGTAGACTGCTGGTTAGAGTTGGCGGGGTGGCCGCTTACTGTCGAACCGAGCAGAGACAATAGAGCGCTTTGACGATCGGCGGGGGGCTGATTTCCCGCAGAGCCACCCGATGACGCGGAGGCTGCGGTGATAGAGGAGACTGGTGTCGCTGGTGAAGAGTTATTGTTGGTCTGTGTCGGTGCTTGTGTCCTGAAGGGGTTGTTCATACTCGAGCCTGCNGGGGGGCGTCGGTTCGGACTGGCCTGATGGCTGGGAGTTGAGATTGCGGAAAAGAGAGTCGATGGATCCGGGAGGAGAAGAGGGTGCTGGCTCGCGATATGATTGTGCGGGAGAAACGTGCTGCTGCGCTGTCGTCGTCGTTGCCTGCTGCGGCTGCTGCTGTTGATGTTGCGGCTGAGTGAGATTCAGATTCTGGTNGGGGGGGTGAAGATGGGTCTGGAGGGGGAGTTGTAGCTCTCGAAAAAAGACTCATGACATTGAAATTGGATCTGTCCATGGCTGCAGAGTGCAAGACAGCAGACGGTTATCGTCGAGACGCAAGATGGAGGAGAGATCAGAGGAAGTGTTTGTGCACGACGAAGACGACACTCGCGAGTAAAGAACCTCGCCGCGCGCCTCATTGAGGCCACGCTGCATCCGCGAGCTTACTCTTCAATTTTCTCTTTCCCTTTGGGGGCCTCTTTCTTGCTGTATGTTTTATTTATTTATTTATTTCGTTCGCTCGAATACTTTCTAGCACAAGTGCAATATCAATATCGCTGTTATTTTTGCGAACGAATCTATACCACCTTGTATGNTTTTTTTGAATCAAAAAACAACAGCTACAGAAAGTGCACGATTCCCAGGAGACTCGCCAATGCTTGCCCGCAAACGCGTGTACATCCAAGTACAAGGTTAGATGGACACGCATAGACGCCAAGTACTAATATCCACCGAGTCTGCCTTCTGTTCTGCTGTCGCAGTTACATGTGCATCTGGAAACTAGACGGGTGAGCAGCTCGACACGGTAGTCTAAGAGATGAAAGTCATCGGCAAACCCAATGATATACTCATCCAACAAAGCCGACATGCGTCATAGGTACGACTAAGACAATCAGGATTCTTTGACGCACGGCGGGAGCGTGTCCTGGATGAAATGGAAGTCCTGATAACTCAAGACCTATCCTGAGACCTCACCTTTTGAACACATCCGAAGCCTCGGGGTGTCGTACAAGCTGCCATCTCGTCATGCTGTTCGGTATCGCGTGAGTTTGAAGTGATCTGTGCCTCAGACGGGTAAAGCGCCGCTTCTGTCGGCAAGAAGATGCTCATGAATGGAAAATTTNAAAAAAAAGAGGGTATAAGGTCGGGCCTGCTCTGGAGACATGTACGTCTTCAAACCGACAACTGACTTTACTCACCAGACAAAAAAAAGTCGAGCGGGCTAGAACAGATTGTCTCCAGGTAGTCGAGCCCTTTCTTCAAGTTTATCTTTAGTAAAGTCCCCTGACGGATATGACAACACCAAAACTGCCGAAGCATCGTCGATGGACCGCCATAGGATACGTAAAAAGCAACGAGTGAGCTTTGCGCCGCCGGCTCTGCCAGTGCATGTCTTCATTTCACATCGACAGAAAGATACAAGCCGCTTTAGCATGGTGGACAGTGCAATGAATTTCACAGTAGCTCACAAATCAAAGAGGTTTTGAAAACCGCTATAGAAAAGGGGAAGTATGATGGTTGTCAGCATCGTATGGATTCAGTGAGCCGCAGTGTGTGGGGACAGCTCCAGAATTTTGAACTGAGTGCACAAATCAGTAGTCAGGCTTCATTTGAAGTAAGAGCCTAAGAATCTTAAGCTTTCGACGAGTATAATTCCATATCAAGTCAGACCATTGCGACATGGAAAATAGGGGTTGCGTCTGGAAGCGGGTGGATAAAGAGAGGCGATGGTCTTAGATGTGATGATCAAATAAATTTCGTGAACAGGGGATGCAGAAGCTTTGCGCAGTTGGAGGTAGTAATTGAGCAAAAGCTTGGGAAACGCGGGAAGAGCAAGGTGGGTCAAGTTAAGCGCTGGGATTGCTAAGAGGTGTAGGAGAGCGTGCATGGCAGTGGAAACAATCCTACATGTGCTCAGAACAAGCAACATAGAATCTTGGGACGAGACGCGTGAATTTTCATTTTCAGTAGCCGAAGAAGAAAGAAAAGAACAGAATTTCTAGGCACTACCAGACGTCCATCGACAGTCAGTTTAGGGAATGGGCTTTATTTGGTACAATAACAAAATTAGTCTCAAGCTCGAAGTAGACAACACGCCAATTTCGAGTGCTCAGTGCAATGCGGTGGAACAGGTTCCGATGAGTTGATTACCGGCAGCAGACAAGCACTAGATGTGAAAATGAAGCTTGGACAACAGCTTTAGTGATGGACGCCTGATAGCACTCAATGGCAGGATGGATTACGGCGCGCGGCGAGAAAATAGATCCGTAAGTTCTTGTAAAACCTAGTCCTCATACACAAGATGAAAACCACGCCGTTGCTAGTGCCACCGCTCGCCGCATACGCCTATCGTTGAGATCTTCAGTAATGAACTTTGCGGGCGGGTGGACTGGCGAAAACAAGGCTCATGAGAACCGTGTTCTACTAGTTGAAAGCAAGCAGCATAGGAGGTGAGATACAATTGGGGACAGGATGGCCGATAGACGTGGTGTATCAAGTCTCCCTGCGGGGCTGCTCGGAGAAGTCAAGCGGAGGCAAGTTACTGCATTCTGAGCCTTATCACGGGCGGGAGCAACTTACGACGACCCCACAAGCTATTGCTGCAAGATCGTAGTTGAACTGCGCCAGAGTTCAGGAAAAGAACCTAGGTTTACGGCTAGAGATATTAAATATTTAATTTGTTGAGCTTTCTAAGGTCTGGCGATCATCGAGGGCTTAATATGCGGCATTCATGAATGACGGGGAGCCTAGAGACGAAGCAAAGCCACTTGAGTAGTTAGTGGTCGGTGTTCTCACCTTTCTCTAAAAGGAGTCATTATGCAGTCGGCCGACTTTCATGTTAAGCATTAACTGTTGGAGATAGCGGGAATGCCAACATACGTAGTGATCTAGTCCACAAAATGCCTTTCGTTGGGGACAGCGCCAGCCAATGGCGAGCATATCCTGCTGGTTCGCACAATCAATGTACTTAAACGTTCGAAGCGCATAAACTCCACAGACCATGGCTCTTGAGGCATTATTTGAAAGGTCATTGAAATTGATCCAAGATACGGTGTGCTTCCCCAGGGCGATCCACGTCAAGCTCTGCTCTCATATCAATAGCCTGATGCCGCGCTTGTCTTGTGGGTAGGGCGCTGATATCCACATGCGCCACTCGATAGCGTTGCGGGGATGTTGCGCCTCTGTCCAGATAATAGCGCGCGGTCGTGTTCAAAAAAGAGCACGTGATCATTTCACAAACAAGTGCCAAACAAACGGCAGTGCATATAAGGAGCACAATAAGTTCCCCCTCCGTTCTTCAGAGAAATCTTGACTACCACCAATCGCTCTACCTACAGATTATATCATCATGGTCGCTGTGCGTATGGTTTTGTCTCTAAAACGTCCTGGCGGTACACTGACCTCTGAATCGTGCAGAACGTCATCACCCCCGTTAACAGCAACGACGTCTGCGGTTCGTCGTCGTGCAGCTGCGGCGCTTCGTGAGCCTTCACATTTTGTGTATATGGGGCTCTGAGCTGATTGATCTGTTCTTCAGTTGCGTATGCAAGCCGTCTGAATGCAAGTGCTGAGCGCACCCTACATCACCTTGATCCTGTCCTTTCGGAACGTCTGGATGATCACGAATTGTAGGATTATGGGTTATGGGATGAATGCACGTTGTTTTTGTTTGTAAAACCGAATGTTGTGAAATATAAAATAAAATTGTTGCCGAGGATTGGACCCCCGAAGTGAATTTTCCTATAAATCAAGACATACCGATTTGTGGATGCTTGAATTCAGAATTCAGACATACACTAGAAATACATTTAATTTTAATACTTGCTACACGTTCCTCAAGCGCGCAGCTGGTATATATATAGGCGAAATCAGATGGCATATATCTGTCTGGGATCGAGTGTAATTACCTATTTCTTGATACCGACGTGTTCTAAACGGATCTACCCTTTCCAGAGTGATAAGCATATCTAAACACCCTTTCAGGACCTCTTCCCGTCTCGTGGAATTTATAGTGCGGTGGAGATGTTTTTCCAGAAGGAGTCGTTTATAGTGGACGAGAGATTCGAGACACCCTTATGATCGCAGCAACTGTATCAGTATACTAGATCAGTCTTCTAATGATTGTACTCACACTTGCAATTTGGTTCTATTTCTGAAAGCTCCTCAATGACGCCGATTTCACGGTCTAATATACTTCTGTTATCACCTGCACGCGTATGCATTAGAGACGCCTAGTCCAATAAAATCAGGGACTTCTTACCATTTCCCACGAGCCACCGATGATAAATCCATGCGCTTTGATCATGCGGGTCGACATACAGAGCTTGCTTAATTAGTTCGAATTCTGAGGGAAAATGGAATCAATAAGCTGGGCTTTTGGGTTTCCGGCCACCAAGTGGGTTTCGCGCCTTCATCTTTGTTCTTTGCCTTATCCAGGAGTCCCTTCTCCCACAAGGATGTATATACCTTTGATCGTTGGTGCCATGCGCTGAAATTCGAGAAATTTGATTCGATTTTACACAAAGTGTATGCGAGCTCATTGGACTCTGGCTTCTTGACGGGCATCGATTCCAGGACGTATCTTCGATAGTCCCATGCAAGGACTGAATGTTTGAAGTAAAAGGTCAAGCAGCGGGCTGTCACAGCCTAGAAGTGTACGCACAGTTCCGTGCATCAGCGTCAAGCATTCTTTCGACTGTGCGCAGTTCCATCGCCCAGTTCTCCTTCTTCCAGCCCAGTACGTCACCCTCCGGACCGTCTGGAACGTGTTCGAGACACCAACGTCGATGATTCCAGATCCAGTATACTTTGGGACGCAGCCTTAGAAAAGTCTCCGTTAACCCAAGATCGATATTCAAGATGTCATTAATATCGTTGGGAGTACTTTAATCCTGAAGAAGTCAGAGCTAAAATAAATGTACTGAGCACAGAATCTCACCATTCAGTGAAGATGCCGTTTGTAAATATGTCGCGTCTGTAGTTCCATATCGTGTAGAATTCGGGGTTCGCAGTGAGGAGTCTCGTAGTAAGATTGAGGGCCTCATGGCTCCAATCTCCCGCCTTTTTCTGTATGATAAACATTAGTTCCATAATGTTGAATGCAAAATGCACCGCCTCCTGGACATACTTTAGTGAGAACATCATTTGTCAACTCAAGATATTCCTTCAGCTTGACCTCCTCCTTCTTGCGGTGAGCTGCAAGAGCTTCAGCAGAAAGGCGCGTGCGCTTTACTCCATGCTGTAATCATAAACTGTTCAGCATTAAATTCAGATTTAATCAGTGTTGCCTACCATTGCGAAGTAGATGGGTTATAGATGTTGGATGTTGATGCCTTGCGATCAGAATAGGAAATCGCGTGTACGTAAGTAAATAGCGAACTCTGCGAAGTCACTGGCAGTCTGGCACTGTCTGGCAGGGCAGTATTAGTATTACTGCGACGTCGACCAAAATGCCGTCTGTCGCTGCTCTGAAGCCAAAGCTTGACACTCTCAAGTCCGAATTCCCTCTAACAAATCCCGTCCCAACGCCTTTGACGCACGCAGAGCTCATCACTACTAGCGATCTTACTAGGGAAGAAGACCTTTTGCGCAACCCGCTTTCTTTTCGTCACTGGTGGACAGCTATACATGCGACAAAAGATGCATTCTCAACTCGCCAAAAGCTCGAGCCTCTTCCGGATGTTGAAACAGCAGTCGCCGCACTACTCGGACCCCTCGCGTCTCCGATGGCGCGCCTGAGTCTCCAGCGCCTGACCTACCTCTACGAGTCTGCGCTCGTGCAGTTTCCGGGCTCATTCAAATTATGGAAATCATACCTTCATATGCGTATGTCATATGTGCTTGGAAAATTTGTGCAGAAGAAGCGTGCAGGAGGCAGGNAAAAAGTTTCCGGAGATGAAGGACGCGCTCGAGGACGAGAAGGAGGATTTAGAGAAGTGGGAAGGCGGTTTGGACGGATTTGTTGGTTATGAAGAGTGGAAGGCACTTGTGTCGACCTTTGAGAAGGCTCTTATGTGGCTACCAAATGTACGTATTTTCGGCATCTTAAGTTTTCTGGAGTTGATTTAAACGCGATTCTTAGTTACCTCGATTATGGCTTCTCTACCTGTCCGTTTTCTCGCATCCGATGTGCCCTGCTGTTTTCTCGCACACACATGCTCGTCGAACATATGACCGCGCCCTCCGTACTCTACCACCTTCCTTGCACCACCGAATTTGGGTTCGATATCTCCTCTGGGCTGAAGCCAAGGGTGGCTCGACGTGTGTCTCCGTGTATCGACGCTACCTCGCCGTTGATCCTAGTGTGACCGAGCGCTACGTCTCTATCCTTCTGGCCCCGACAAATCCATCACCTAGACCGCTCGAGGCAGCTAAATTGCTGTTGTCGTTAGCCAGGAAGGCAGCAAAAGGCGAGTACACAAGCCCCGAGGGGAAGAGCCCTTATCAGCTTCTCGGTGAATGGCTTGATGTCGTCGAGCAATATCCTGAAGAGGTTGGCATTAGCGAAGAACAGACTATTATTAACGAGAATGAAAGACAGAAAGCAGAAATTGAAGCTGACGAAGCTGATAAGGCGGAGCAAGAACCGGCGTCACTAAATGGCCCTCTAATCCGTTATGCCGGACCTGCTGTTGCTATTGATAAGGAGGGACGGAGGCTACCTGCTTATGATGAGGATGAAGATCCTGTGAGCACGCGACGGCTGGACATAGAGCGGATTATTCACGAGGATGGCCTGAAGGTATATAAGGACCAGGTTGGTCGCCTGTGGACTGGCCTCTCGACGTATTGGATCAAGCGTGGGGAGTTCGACCGTGCGAAGCTCACGTTTGAGTCCGGGATTGCGGCTGCGCTCACGATACGCGACTTCACGCAAATTTTTGACGCGTATGCTGAGTTTTCTGAGTCGCTCATCAGTGCGCTCATGGAAGCCTTGGCAGACCCTGATGAGGATGAGGATGAGGATGAGGATACCAAGGAGACGGAGAAGGAGCTCGATGAGCGGATGAAAATTTTCGAAGATCTAATGGACCGGAGACCTTTCCTTGTGAACGACGTGTTACTGAGACGTAATCCTAATGATGTACAGGAGTGGGAGAAGCGGGTCGCTCTGTGGGGTAATGACGATGAAAAGGTTTGATTCTCTTTTGGGCCCATTCTTTTGAAGACTTTTTTTTAATATCTTCACAAGGTTGCAGAGACATATACCAATGCGCTATCGACAATCCAGCCAAAGAAAGCTACTGCTAACCTCCACAGGCTCTTCATCAACTTTTCCAAATTCTACGAGGATGGCGGAACAGTTGGGGAGGCCGAGAAGGACTTGGATAGTGCACGTAAGATCTTGGAGAAGGCAACGAAGGTCAACTTTAAGGCTGTTGAGGACCTGGCAGAGGTTTGGTGTGAATGGGCAGAAATGGAACTGAGGCACGAAAATTTCGATGAAGCAATCCGGGTTATGCAGCGCGCAGCGGTGGTGCCAAAGAACCCCAAAATAAACTATCACGATCATGTATGTACATGGTTTCTGCTTTTTACTTGCTCTTGCATTTACTGACATATTGTTAAACTCTAGTCCATACCTGTCCAAGCCCGTCTTTTCAAATCGTTAAAACTCTGGTCTTTTTACGTCGATCTCGAAGAATCAGTTGGTACTGTCGAAACGACGAAGGCTGTGTATGATAAGATTTTTGAGCTGCGTATTGCGAACGCGCAAGTCATCATCAATTACGCGGCGTTCCTAGAAGAAAACAAATACTTTGAAGAGAGCTTCAAAGTGTACGAGCGTGGTGTCGAACTTTTCACGTTCCCGGTCGCATTCGAGATCTGGAATATCTACTTGTCGAAATTTGTCAAGCGATATGTACGTGAAATCTATATTTTCTCAGGCAAAGTACAGAATGCTGAGGACAGATGATTGTATGAAGGGTGGATCAAAGCTCGAGCGCACGCGCGATTTGTTCGAACAGGCACTGGAGCAGTGTCCTGCCAAATTTTGCAAGCCGCTTTACCTCATGTACGGTCATTATGAAGAGGAGCACGGACTAGCCAAGCGAGCGATGAAGGTATTTGAACGAGCTACCCAGGCTGTTGCTGACGAAGATAAGTTTGAGGTGCGCGTTGAGCTTTGTAATTTGAACATTTTTGCTTTACTAATCACGCTCGATTAGATGTTCACAATCTACATTGCCAAAGCGGCTGCAAATTTTGGTCTTCCTGCGACGCGACCCATCTACGAGCGTGCGCTTGAGGTGTTGCCGGATAGGCAGACAGCGCAGATGTGCGTACGTTTCGCGCAGCTCGAGCGTAAGCTCGGCGAGATTGATCGTGCTCGCGCGATCTATGCGCACGCGTCACAGTTCTGTGACCCGCGCGTACTGCCTGAATTCTGGACAGAGTGGTACAACTTCGAGATCGAGACGGGCTCGGAGGATACGTTCCGTGAGATGTTGCGCATCAAACGTGGGGTGCAAGCGCAGTTTAACACTGAAGCATCATTCCTTGCTGCTCAGACAGTCGCAGCTCGCAAGAGTGTAGCTTCAGATCTCGTGGCAGACGCAGAAGATGCGGCAGACCCAATGGCGCAGGCAGAAAAACAAGCCGGCGGAGGCAAGGGCATGGCCTTCGTACCTGCCACCAAGACTGCTGCACCTCAGGATGCGGCTGTCGCCGATGGAGAGAACGCCGCTCAGCAACAGCAGCAAAACGAGGACGAGATCCGAATATCGGATGATGAGGATCTCTAGTTAGTTAACCGCTATATCTGTGTATTCCCTGTTCTTCCGTTATTCTTTGTCTGTAACACAGCAATGTTTTATCTTGCAATCCATCTTTCTATTTCAACTGCACATAGATCCTCCCATTCTGAGACCCATTCATCTGCTTCGAGGTGCGGCTGGCCTATCCACTTCAATATTATTTTCTGAGACTCTTCAAACGACAGAGAATGGCTTCTAAGTGACTCTACAAGCTCGATTTGTAACTGCAACGAGCGATGGTAAGGTGGAAGAAGGCGGGGTATTTCGGTTGCTGAATGTTGTCTTAGTATCAAAACACAACAAGTTTGCGCGCCAATTACCAAATTTCTCTAACGTCCAGGTACACCAGAGGGGCTCACTATGGACCCAAGCCCAACCTTTATGCTTATGCGCTTCGAAGACGACCTCTTCGAGATTATCCATTATAGAGGCCAATTTCGTAAATTGCTTTTTCTAAGCCGTCCTTTAGCGTCTCTTGTCAAATTAGAAGATTTCCACTCACCAGTTTTGTGATGATCAATTCCAAGTCCATAATGCTTTTCTCCATTATAGCAATTCTTGAACTTACGAGCCGCGTCCGCGGTTGCGTGTCGTCTGACACGAGGCGGAGAGCATTGCTAAACGTCTGGCGCGGTTACTTTATCGACAAACGGTCTAAACGCAGTATTACCCACTCCAAATCTGTCCTTGCATCTGTTAGCGCTGTGACAGCCTTTAGCCCGTCGATCTTGACGAGCTCGTCCCAAGTACGCGCTACTCCGCGAGTTTCTTGTAGGAGCACGCGCACTTTGCGGTGATAGGTGGTCTCGATGCTTCGCGAGGGCGATTGTGGGGTGTCTGGCTGCTTCCTTGCCTGTGCTGGTGAAGCAGATGGCGTGGAGGGACCGTTGAAAGAGACCAGTCTTTTGCTCATCGTTGCGTGGTGGAGACACAGACAGAAACGGGCGATAGTAAATGCGGTCACGTGCATCGGTCTGTAGTCTGATGATCATTCATGGAGGCAGCCTCCGACGATGGACGACGAAAATCACTTCTTTCGGACAGAGACTGACCTTGTTACTGAAGAGGTGCGTTCATCAGCTTCATTCCCCGCATCCACCTTAATTGTTTCTGAAAGGCTCGAAAGCGCAAGGCAGCGCGCACCAAGCACCTCGGCGCACCCATCGATGTCCCTGGCAAGCCGCTCGCTATCCAGATCAAGGGCAGTGAACTGTGGGTTGCGCAGAGTGACCACGTCGTTAGGAAACTTGACTTAGAGGTAACGCTTGTATTTTCCTTCGGCGAAGTATGCTTACGACTGTACGATGTAGTCTGGCGCGATCTCGCAAGTCTACAGAGGGCATACTGGGCCGGTCACAGTTTTAGCCCTTCTTGACGACCCAATCGACAAGAACGCGCCGCCACTCTTGATTTCTGGATCATGGGACAAAGTATGTGCTTTACTATGCGCGCCTGTAAACTGCGTCAACTAGCTTGCATCTGTAAAGGCGGTCAATATTTGGGACACAAAAGTACGTCTCTCCGACGCAGTGCATACAGACAGCTCTATTTATAAATATGCTTGTTGTCCAGGACAAAAGCCTGATTTCTTCGACTGATGCCCATTCTGACTTCATTAAATGCGTTTTCCCTTTACCCGAGCTGAAGCTACTCATCTCCAGCGGGTCTGACAAGGTCGTTCGCTTCTGGTACGCTATCCGTCGTCTTCTCTTCGAAGTCACTATGCATTCTGACTGCATAGACTAAAGGGACATGACTGACCCACGTAGTAAGAAACCTCTGAAGAACCTTGGGGTCATATCAGCGCATACGCGTCCTGTACAATGTGTCGCTGCAGATGTGCATTCCTCCTCGTCTGCAACGTTATACACTGCAGACAGCATGGGCGTTATCCTCATTTGGACTCTGGAGCGCGTGTACGGGGAAGTACCGATTTGTCGGGCGACGCAGATCGGCGCGCTGGATATACACCGTACGGGCGTCAATGACTTGTGGTACGGGCATGGTCAGCTATGGAGCGGTAGGTACTATACGTTTCCTCTTCGATCAGCGATATTGAAATACTTATTTTCGATGTGCTAGGCTCTTCTGATGAAACCGCGATCCTAACCCACCACCCTCCCCCATCTACACCCATTCCCACCAACGCAAGAAAGCCCGTAGCACCCCTCACGCACCCAGAAGCCGTTAAAGCGATCCTGCCTCTAGCATTAACCCCTGTCGGCGAGCCGCTTCTCCTTACCGCCTCTGGCGACGCGTTACGCCTGTACGACGTCAACGATCCCACAGCGCCAGAGCTTCTGAGCACGACAGACGCGCATTGGCTTAATGTCACTGCGCTGAGGCTGTGGTTCCGGCGGACGGCGGACAAGGGAGGCAGGGTGGGCGTCGAGTCGTGGATAGTTAGTGCGAGTCTGGATGGGACGGTGAGGCGGTGGAGACTTGCAGGTATGTGACAGGCTTTCCTAAGAGATGAATGACATTGATTTTGTCGTAGATCTTATCAGTCCCCCAAAGGAACCACCAAAGCAGCCGGCGGAGGAGACGAAGCTTACCTCCTCTACGCAGCTGACGGCGGAAGAAGAGGCAGAGCTTGCAGAGCTCATGGAGGATGACGATTAATTTTACACTTATTCGTATTTGCTTCGTTTAAGAAGATGTTATAAGTACCTGGCGTCTTGTCACACAGTTCGGATCCATGTGTAGGATTTCATATGATAATGAATAGTAAAAGCAGAAGAATTGCGTGATGGACAATTACAAAGATGCTGGAACGTGACATTAGAGCTTCGCTTGAGGCAGGATGTACGATGAAGTTTGCTTCAGGCTCTTCGCTGCTGTATGCACAAGTTCGTCGACGCTATTGTTGATCAATAAGTTGATCTTATACAATTACTAGGATACAGCAGACTCAGACTCACATTTCTTTCGCCGGTTTGATGTCCTATCATTTCAAAAAAACAAAAAACAAAGATTAAGTGGCCAAAATATTAAAGAGAAATCGATTCATCCTCACCGTAATGGCGCCAGCAACTTTCCCCATCAACCCTATTTTGCATTCCATCTATTTAGATAACAAGTTTATGCAATGAAAGAAGAACGTACAAGGTCGTCCGGGCAGTGATTTCTCAGGATGTGTTTCTAGCTCCACCTCATGCGGAACCTTACCTTGGGATGTAAGCGCTTTGATTTCAGCCTGGCGGTTTTCCTCCCTAAAAAAATCAAATGTTTCTTGAGCTCAGATCTTATAGGTTTTGAATATAGAAGACGCAGGAAACGAAAATACCCACCAGTCTGCGATATACTCGGTCTTGCGCACCTGTAATGGCCGGCCCGTATAGATAAGCGTCCGGGAGAGGTCATCGTATCCAGCCGAAACGATGAGATCCTTGTGTACTTTCGGCGCACCTGCCTCCTCGCTCGCTACAAAACGCGTGCCAACCCATACTGCTGAAGCGCCATATCTACAAAGAAAAAGAAAAAGAATGAGCAAATAATTCCCTCTTTTTGCCGGCGAGAAGCAGCAAATTCAGACACACGCAAGCGAAGCGGCCAGTCCGCGTCCATCTGCGATACCTCCAGCTGCAACAACGATGACGGGCTTCCCAGTCAGTGGGCTCTTAACGCCCTTGCAGATGTCGACGCATGCAGGAATGAGCAGAGAGAATGGAGTATCGCCAGTGTGTCCACCGCCCTCTCCGCCTTGGCCACAGATGATATCCACGCCTTGTTGTAATGGATGAGAAATTAGAGATTCGAAGTAAAGTGTATTGACATTATATACTTACCCTGATCAAGTGCCTTTTTGACGTGCTAGTTCATGTGATCAATAATAAATATTTAGATAGCTAAAGCATAAGATTATGATAATAGATACCTTAGGGTGACCTACCATGCTATGACAATGTAAGCATTAAGTTTTGTTTTTCGAAAATAAATCAACTGGGGAAATTACTTCATGACAGGGATTCCAGCTGCGTGGAGCCTGTCGACCATGTCTTTGGGCGGAACTCCGACAGCACATACAAACAATTTGACTTTGTTCTTGATGAGTACATCGGTCAGCGCAGGGAGTTGACCATTTGTGTAATCGTACTGGAGGCATGAGCATAAGCGAAGTCAATATTATTCGAAGCGAAACACATGGCAATAATCCTCCGGGGAGAACGCACATTAGTCTTTCGAGCGTTTCCACCGACCTGAGGAATGAGAAGGTCGACACCAAAGGGCGCATTTTTGTCCTCAAGGTAGCTCTTGAGCTCGTTGATACTCCTTTGCAAGACTTGCGGTGTCTGATGAAGTCCGCCAATGACACCAATGCCACCTGGCGAGACACGCAGAATTCGAATTCATAAGTAAAGAAGCCAGCAAGAGAAATGACTGCGAAGCTCACCGGCATTTGTCACGGCTGCAGCGAGTTTCGGGCCAGCAGCCACGTTCATGCCTAGTGATAGTTGTGTCGTTTGAGTGGACAAGATGCATGGAGCACAAGTATCAGGGCTCACCTGCAAGCATGACGGGATGGTTGATGCCAAACAACTCCGTGATAGGAGTCCTGAAGACCTGGGGTGATGAAGGCATGGCTCGTGCAGAAAAACGACCGGGGAGGGGGGGGGTTTAGACAGAAAAAGTGACCGTGTATAGTATAGTATA